>QGMJ01000529.1:0-23180 GCA_007821545.1 Lachnellula subtilissima
AAGAAGGCCAGGGCAAGGGGGCCTTGCTTTGGTGCGTTTACCACCCTTCTAAAACCCCCTGCTATAGATTTCTTGGCGTAACAGTTTGGCCTGAGAGGAAGTATATCCTCAGGGGGTTGAAATAATGGTGATAGTTTAGGCGACGTGCATGTTTACAGTACTGCAAGACTAAGTCCACCTTGAAGTAAGGTGAGGACTTCCCAGAAACTTCCCGAAATAGAAATACGAAAGCACCCGGGCAACCGTCATCTCCGTACAGGAAGCAGGAACGCCTTATTCCTACCCCACATAGCCAAGCAACTAAGGAAGATGAACTACTAGTGACTAGTACGGAGTAGGTCAACGGGGCCTTTATACCACTTCCCGCATCTTGGTTCACAGACTCTTCCACGGTCTAGAGTCCATCATCTTTTCTTGTTATCGTATACTCAATCATCGCGTGACTCTTCTGCATCTTCTCTTCCAATCCCGGAACAGCCATCGAACCCTTCATCATCAACCAAGAGACTACCTCTTACGGAGTGCTCCGTAGATTTAAAAGAAGCCACCCCTTTCTTTTCCTTTCCCCACTGATCATCGCATATTCCACCTTCTCCTTATCTTTAAGCACCACGTTCGGTATGCGGTGTACTCCATACAAATGCAACATTGCAAGGGACACGAAGTACAGTCCACTCATCACTTATCCTTGTAGTACTCCGCAATCTCAAATCCGGCTTTTTAGCCAGCTTGCCCTTAGCTGCAAGTTCGAACAGGCCAAACAAACTCCACGCAGGGGCAAACGGCGGGGGGTCTTTATTAATAGGAGCCTCCACCAAAAATACCTTGGCATTCCCGTCTGTGCGTGAGGTTTATTCGGCTTGGGACGATCTAGATAGGCTTCTGTGCCATCCTCGAACATATTTAGCTAAGTATGGAGGAAATCCACTTGGATATCTATACTGTTTCGGGGTGCGTCCGTACCGGTATTTGGAGGGAGAGCCCGGAGAGGTTGGAAAACTGTGAGGTCATGCGGACGAGGACGTTATGGGAGCCAGCTCCGGACTTCAGTTCCCCTAGTGTGCTAAATATGGCCATTGTCTTTTAGAGTGGATAACACTGTAATGAACTGTAAAATTAAAGGGGAGTGACGTATTGTTCTTGCCACGGCAGTAGATTCTCTAGTAACTAGACGAAAATAGACAAATTTCGAAGTCTTGGATGATATGAATGGATTAAAGGAATAGTTGCAAGGCCGATGAAAATGTATGATATATGAAATTGGAAATAAAACCGCATTGATTTAATTCCGAATCGGAATTGCTGTGATCTATACCTGAGCTCCCATTGTCGCGCCGACTTAAAGTCACTTGATGTTGAGTAAGACCGGAAATAAGATGAGCTCGGTTGCGGTCAGAATCTGATGTTGCCATGTTGGCGATTCGAAATATGCTAGTGTGCTCCGACGCGAGCCCCACGCATGCATGGGTAATGCTAGGGGTGAAATTGTTCTTTGAAGCCCTGGCATTGCGTGGTGTTTGCTCGTATCTGCCCTGGGATAAATGAAGATAGCAAATAGCCGACGAGATTTCCTCGTTGGATTCCTATTAGTCTGCAACTGTCTTTCCCTAAAGTATGACGACGAATTGAAGAGTAAGTTGTTCTAGTTCTTGGTATAATTTCTCGTCTCTTTTCTATTAATAGTGTTTTAAAGCTTGAGGCGCAAGAGTCAACATCCTCTAGTTTCAGCCCAATTACCCCACCACCCCTCCTTTCCCAAAATTTTGTCAATGCGTATAGTAAGACTGAGTAAGTAAGGCCAGCATCAATTGTAGACAGCTAGCCTATCGGAGACACATGCTGTCGACAAAGACGTTTCGGACAATAATAATAATAATACCGATATCTGGTTTGCAGCTCGTGGCCATGCTTACATGCATGTGCCAGTCCCTACCCCACATGTTACCTGCATCAGCACCCTTGCCAACCTTATGAAGATAGTATAGTATACCTAAACAAGGAATGTGGGTGAAACAATAGGATAACAGCCTTGGCTAAAAGTTCAGACACTATGTAAAAATCTGCTTTATGGTATCTTGCTATCTTCTATAAGACGTGTTAGACCTAGAGAACTCTTAGGGGCTGATGAAATAGTAAAGTGTATGCTTTGAAAAGTATGAAAAGTTTGAAAGGTTTTATTATGTGAGAAATTAAATGTGAAAGCAACCTTATTCGTCGTATATGTAACGGATCCTCCTGCATAAAGCCCTTGCCAATCTACTAGATTCTTTTTTTCGACGCCAGAGGGGATGCATGGAGTTAATAGGTAAATTTATGCTAGGGTAGCTTTTGACTGCCCCGTCTTCGGGAAAACCAGGCCCCCATCTTAGATAGTTGCTCGTAAATTTGTAAGGCCGAAAGGATATCTACCTCCGGAGGGTCTAGATGTATGTACCGGGAATAATAACAGGGAATGTCAAGCCTCCGTGCATTCAGCGGGAGTCTCTTAGATGGGTCCTGTGAAGGCTTGCTTTGTTTTTACTATATAATTACAGAAGAATCTCGATATAAGTATATATTCGGGACCGGAAAACCCTAAGCATGAAGTGCAATATAAGGTAAGAGCTCTTTAGTGAAGAAATAATAGGGATAGCACGGCTTCTTGAAATCCCCTATTCCAAAATGAATGGCGGTACCTCATATGCAGGTTGATAACTTTAATTGACAACAGACATGATGGGCTAACCTAAGAAAGTGTTATCCCACGTTTCAAGGATTTCCACTGGCTGACCTGCGGCTCTGCGGATCCCGTCAACTTGAGGAAACAATAATGGTTGCAAATTTGGGAAGGAATGTTACAAATATACCTATTTCCATCTAGTTTGAAACAAATGCAAATGAGCCTTTAGGATGCATGAGTGCCGACGTCCCGAAACGTAGTACCGGTACCTTTTCCGTAACCAAAAGAAGGTTCCCTCGTGGCGTGTTATCAAGGGCTATCGTGGGGACGCACATTAATAGCGGGATGTCCAGCGGGAGGCGTTCCATCTCCCAACCAGCCGGTGGACCTTGGAGGGGCAGGACTTTCCCAAAATGCGCATATGAAGGACTCTATACAGACGCAAACAATGAAACGTTTATAGCCATAAGTAAAAGGGGCTTAGACACTCAATATACCGAAGTAGTAGTTTGGAAAGAATTTTCGAATTGACTACGTCGTGCCACGTACTCGATCTTGATGCAGGTGATTGATTAGGTGTGATTAACGACAGTTTCTAACCTCCACCGACTCCAGTTTGTTTCTTTCCTTGTGGATTGGCAAGGCTGGGCAAGGCAGGGCAGGGCTCTGTTTCGAGTTTCAGATATACAGTACAAGCCCTTTAGGCTGTTCGAGACTGGCTCCTTCCTGACAATGCCTGCAGTGGACCCAAGACACCCTAGCTTGTACCCTAGCTAGACGTCAAACCAAGTGGATGGGAATATACTTCTACTCTACTCGTAAGGAGTTGCGCTTGGTCTAAGGCAGGGCTGCACTGGCACCAGCGCGGTAGCGGTTAAATCTTTGGGACCCCGCAACCTCGGCGACCTCTGCCAAGAGAAACCACCTTTCTCTTGCCTGTGGCTCCCGATCAACCGACCTCTTTCTTTTCCTTGTACTAAGCACCTATTTCGATCTTATCCAGACCTGGGTCATTGGAATTGCGGATCGATTCCGACCATCAATCACATGAAGCTTCCCTGAAAAACGTGGGAGGATCCCACCCTCATCTCTCCAAGAAACAACAATTACATAAAGACCCTCAGCGCAACCAGTCTTATCTGTAACCACCACCAGCTTTTGCAATTAAGCATACATAGGTACCTACAAAATCTCCAAAGCCATCTCAAGATCAGAACTATGGTAGGCGTCGGCGGTCGCTCTGGAGGTACGTTGATAAGTCTCTGTTGTGCCACACCGGTACATGGTTACATGAATTGACAAGATGCCCTGCACTACAGGATGCCACACATGCCGCAGGCGACGAGTCAAATGCGACGAGACACATCCAGTATGCGAAAGATGTACCAAAGCCAAGATCAACTGCGAGGGCTATGCGCGCGACCTCAAATTCGTGGACGAGAAAGGGCGCGCCCAAAAGCGCGTGCAGGTAAAACGACAGGCATACTTGGAAGCTGTTCATGCAGAGGAGGCACAACTCCAAGCCGTACGGAAGACAAAGTCAGGCTCGCCCTCGGTAGGTGAAGCCTGGAAAGGAGCGACCCCTTCAATAGGGCCCACCCTCGATATAGGCGTGTTCAAGGACGAGGTACAGATATCGTTCATGCTGAAAACCCTATTTGCGGGGTGGAGGTTATTCATGCCATGGGTTATGATGGGATATCGCAACGCCGAGGAATGCACAACCACCCAGACCGTAAAGGCGCTGAGCTGTGTTTTCTTTGGTCGAATGCACAACAATAGGAAGATCTTCGATTCCGGTATGGTTGCGTACTGCAATGCTCTCCACCTATTAGGGTCGGATTTGAAGGATCCCAAAGCTGCGTATGGGATATCGGCCGTCACCAACGTCTTATCGTTGGTTATGTTTGAGGTAACTCCACCGACATCCACCAAAAACCACCGCTAATGGATTGGCTGTTAGATGATGGCTTCTAAGGGAGGCCCCGGCATAATGCAGCACTTGGGTGGAGTCCAAAGACTGATACAAGCTCGTGGACCAGAGCGGCATCAGAACCGACCGGATCTAGACGTCTTTGAAAGTGCCAGGCTCGGAATGGTACACCAATTCATGGAAAAAAGGAAACGGTGCTTTCTGGAGGAGCAAGAATGGATGACCATTCCGTGGTTCAAACATCCTGAAGCTAAGACGTTTGTCTCTTCCATTACTGATCGGAAATGTTACCTTCCAGGCCTCTTGGATGACATGGAGGCCATGCAGACCGGCATACGGGCTTCCCAAGCGGATGTCTCACTTTTATGCGAAAAAATATATACACAGCTTTATGAGCTCTTCTGCTGGCGAGCTGCCTGGGAGGCAGAATTTCCAAATTGCTGTTGGACTGTCCCAGTGCATGACCCAGATAAGCCCTACAGCACAGCAATTTACTTCTCCTCAATGGAACGAGCGGTAGAGATTTGCCACTACGATACAATCTTTCTGATGCTCTATCGAATGGGCTGCATTTTGTTTGGTCCTGGTTTCGATACAACTACTATTGGTCTGTCCATCCCCATGGTCAGGACAAATCCCGTTCTTCTCCTTCCCACTGATCCCAAGTCTGTCCATGAAGTAGGAGTGGAAATTCTTCGCCATATACCATACTTTTTCAAGGACAATAGCCAACATGGGGCATACTTCCAAGCTTTGTTCCTGCTAAGATCTACGTTTGAAATTTTTTGTGCCAGGCACCATAGAGTGGGCTTATTGCCAGAAAACGTTCAATGAGCTTGCAGACAATAGTGGCTTTGAGGTGGCCCGAAAAATGATGCCCCGTGGCTTGCAAGGGAGAATGTTGCAAGACGAAGGGATGTATACTCGCATGTTTTGATCTGCTTGGAAAGCAAGCAATATTTTCAGGCTAACATATCCGGCGGGCGATTGCCATGGAAGGTCTATGGCCCTAGCATGCCCATCTAGCCTCAGACAGCCAGAAATTGTGCCTCGTTACAATCTACCACCAAGTCACAGAGCATCTCTTCTACGAAGTCTACGATGCCACGATATATGCCCTCACAGAAGGACGACGCCCCTGGAGACTCAGACAGCACTTGATCTTCAGGCAAGTATGAAACAATCATCTGTAAATGCTCATTGCAATGGAAATTCGTGGCGGGATGAGAAGATGAGACGAAGATCTAGACTTTCCAACTCGTTGTATAGTTTTTAAGCATTGAAATACCCCTTCTAGCATACTATACAAATTACATTTCTCGATATTACTTTATCCCTATATTCCTTCAAGACCATAGGCTCATCCATCCCATATCCTTGTTCAATGTACATCCATCATATTCTCTTCCACACGTCCATTTGACTGGCTCATTCACAAGTTCTATTATTACCATCCGATCCCCAGATTACCCATCACGAGTTCATTTCTATGACTCAGAATACCCAAAACGAGCCTCTAGTTCTGTTCGTAAAACGGAAACTTTAGACGCGATCTTGTCAGCATCTAATCTACCTAATCCATCGCCTTCCCTTAGCACTGCGGCTATTCCCACATCCTTATTTCAACGCTACGGCGAAGTCCCCCAGCCTCAAATCCGCACTACTGGATCTACTATTAGGGCCCGGCGGCCCGCGGGCTCAAATTAAATAGTAGGCTATGCCTATACGGGCAATGATCCCGAGCCTCACCCTGAACCTGATACCCTTGAAGGGGATGGACGCCTTGATACGAATCTCCTACATGCAAGTCATTCGTTGCTTAATAGTCGTTGAGTAAATTTTACTATGTGAAATAGAGTGTTTTAATTAAGTGCACGGATTAGGAATCCATGGGAATTCTACTCTTTACACTTATAGGGGTTCGCTCTAAAATGTTCATCCTCTTTACTTAGAAAAACGAAATCACATCTTCTTATAAGTACTTCTATAGCATATTAGATTAGCATATAATAGTATTAAAGTGTTACAGGTTTCTATACGCGTCCTAACCTGCTACTATTTCCGTGACTGGAGAAATATATTTTTAGTAATTAGGTCTATACTTAGTTAGATGTACAATCTGAATTTAATATTAGGTATCTTATTATTAGTAGATAGTAAGTACTTCAGATGATAATTATGCCTAGTATTTAAATCGTAAGATTTCGAACAAGCTATCTACCTAGCTAGAGAATGGAAGTCTATCTTGTTCTAGGCCAAATAAACTAAACCCTTATAGAAGAAAAAATGCTAAGAAGGTGGTTTTCTATTATAGCTGCTACTATATTAGATGAACTCTTGAATCACGTCTACGTAGGGCTTACCTAGCGTAGAGCGAAGTAGTCTTTCTTTCTTGTTATAGGAAAAGAGAAACTGAATTCCTATTGCTTTATAAAAGATGAGAAGGTTAGGAAAGGCTATTCTGTTCAAAAGCGAAATCAATTTGCCGTAGTAATATTGCAATCGGGGAAACTCTTTATCCACCTAGATAAACTACCCAAGGGTATATAGAGTCAAATAAGCACGAATTATATAACAAAACATGCAATCAAGTTATACACTTCTGTGTACAGAGACAGCCCCCACGTGAGGTTACTGTTGAGATTGCCTCGGCTTTTACCATATGTCCCGTCCGCTAACGTAGCTTGATTGCATGTTCTGCAACTTCTGGTTGCGGTTTTTTTCCCTTTCTTTCTTTGCGGTTTTTCTTAGATCTGTTGGACAATGGATGTTGCCTTTTTAAGATTCGTCTAAAAGTAAAGATGAAGATGATGAATTGAATATAGCTCAAAAGTCCTGATTATTAGTATGAATTGCGCGATTCGATCTTCTTAGAACTTTGGAATCTTGAGAACTAAGCTACTTGCTACGTCTACTGCTGGCTAGACTTTCAAAAATAGTATATAAGACAGATATAGTTTTCTCTAGTTTATGCAGAAAAGTATAAAGCGGTGATAGAGTGGTTTTAGTCTATTGGTTAGAATTTTCATAAATTGGCAGAAAGGTGTTATGCTAAATTGTTTAGTGGATTATAGAGTAATATGCATAGGCTGTTCATATCCTAGAAGCAAACTTCATCTAGTAAAAGACTACTTTAGAATCAAAAATATAGAGATATTAATTAATTCACTTATTGCTTTTCTTAGAATAATAATAAATAATCTAAGGTTCTTCGACTTCGAGCTTCAGCATAGCCTATATAGATTAGAAACGCAACTAACTTTATACCGGTTTTGATAATTAGATAGTAAATTCGCCTAGAAGTTCTCTTTAGCTAGTAAGACCAAAATAAAAGCTGGGTAAATAAGCGGATTTGGTCAAGTTTCGAGCTATTAGAATGCAACTTAAGAACTTGACCTCTCTATTCTAGTAGATATCTGAAATTAGAAAAAGGACGAATTCTTATAGTTAAACCCAGTTGAGAAGTATCAGTTGAGTTTCAAAAAGTGTTTTTGAAATAATCATCCTTTTTAGAGAATAGAAGAGAAAAGAGGTTATACTAGAAGAAACGCCTGATTAATCTTAAGTAGAAAGCTTTTTATAATAGTAGAGATCTAAGGTGCAAGAAGATTAAAAGAGGAATATATACTTTAGTTCCGGCTACTAAGTTAGCTCTGAATGTTATGAAGGCAAAGAAAACTAACTCTAAAATATCTGTCCGACTTCTCTCTCTACACTACTTATAGAGGAAGTAGTAGAAGGACTCGGACTTAGAATCAACAAGCTATTAGGAGATAGTACTAGTAAGGTGCTTTCAAGATATATATTTGAGAGAGGACATATCCTCGACTGCAAATCCGGTCATGAGAATAGATCGGCATCTTACAGATTCATATGGAATAATTGCAAATAGGGGTTAAAGAACTACTCCCCTCAAGAAATAAACCCGAACCTAAAACCACTAGCTTTCCCCCCTTTTCACTTCGGATGAAAACATAAGACGTAACCCTGACTCCTTCTACCTCCACCTCCGCAAGCACTTTGTCAAACAACCCAAAGATATCTAACATAACAGCAAGAACTCAGCTTTCCGTCTCGATCGCATCTACCAACACTGCCCACCTTCTAGCGTATATAGCACCCCCATCGGCAGAGCAGAGCAACCCGCCCCAAGCGACCGTAACTGCAATTGCAATTGCAATAACATATTTTATATATTTCCCCCTACAATCTTTCATCACAATACCCGTCCGTCTCCCTATCCACTTGAACTCAAGAGCAGAGAATGCAAATTCACCGAAAAAGACAAACTACCATTAGACTTACAACAGTCATTCACGATACTCGCTCACACAGGATAGCAAGTCCACCATATCATGCCATGTCTTTTTATCTATCGTCGTACATATACCAGAACCTCTATTTTACTAGCATTTTCAAATCTCTCCTCCTTCACCCGCAATCTTTCTCCAGTCTTCAAGGAATTGATTAAAGTAAAGTACAGCTAGAGATAGGTAAGTAATATGCCTAGACATATATTCCACTTGAGATACCTTGTTTCTAGCTCAATACGCCTGTCTGAGCTAGCGTAGCAATGGACAACAGAAGTCTGTAAGGAAAGGGCGAAAAGCCAACTCACAATAGACTAGGCATTTTGGCGTCCTTCGACTCTCTAACTAAAACACATCTCGTGGGAAAGGGCACCGGATCTGCTTTCCTTCCTTTGAGCAAAGCAGCTACTCCACGCAGCTCAGTTTAACTTAGCTCCTCTATTATTGAACTGCTTTCATTCATCGATGAATATAAAACGAGAACTTATACGTAGGAGAGAGACTTGGTAACCCTGTCCTGTCCAGCCATCTGCTGCTGCATTTCTAGTCAAAGATCACGTACAGCCAATGGCTTTGATTTGGTGCTCTCGGGTCAGGTCAAGTTAAACTGATTACCAAAAGAAAATTTCAAGCAGTTCGTGCCCGATTCCAAGACAATTGAGAACTACTCCGCGTACTAAACAATATTCTTTTCATTTACAAAAGAAGAATTCGAATTCAAAGGCCCCCCCTACCCCCCCTAAAGAAATATCGTGAGAGACAAGTCACAACACGGCGTGGCATCCAATGAAGCTATAGTAATTCTAAGCTTTTCTTTCCCCAGTCAATATGATCGCCCGTTATTGCAATAAGTGCAACTTTAAATTCTAGCTGGGAGCGAATGAGAGCTTGTGAATTAATGAATGACAGAACGGGGAGTACAAGAAAAAAAAGAGGGGTTAGATAAATGAAATATATCTCCTGTATCATTATTTGCGAGATGATGAGAATGGGGATACAGGGAGATGGAGAAGGATGGAGACCGGCGTGGGTGGGGGTTGGGTTGTGTTATAAAGGCACGTGATTGTCAAGAAAGGTTCTTGTGGTCCGCCCTCGACTCCGTATGGTATTTGTCTATCTCTAGCGCGATATCGATATCGATCTGCAGTCTATTCTTCTCCTATGACCGGAACCCGAATCCGATTCGGCTGGGTTACGTTGAATTAAGCGCATGACTTAATTAGAGCAAGGTAAGGTTGATGACATGCATAAGTACGCGTGCATAAGTGCATAAGTGCGTGTGGAAACGAATGAACGAATGAATGAATGAATGAATGAATGAATGAATGAATGATCTGATCTCTACCTAGGCTTGCTTGCTTGCTTAGACTAAAGGAAAGGAGAGCAGACAGGGTGGGACTTTTGTCTTGTCTGATGATGATGTATTTGCATTATTTATCTGGCTGCTGACTGACTATCTACCTAAGGTATGCGAAAGAGGGGGTTTCATATACGATACGATGTACAGAGAATGGGGGAGGTGGGGGGCGGGCGCGTCTTTCTTGCTTGCTGCAGCTAGATTATTGTACTGAGTAAGCAAGATAAGGTAAGGTTAGAAGGGAGGGGTAGGAGGGAGGGTTGGTTAGTTAGTTACTAGTAGATTGAATGAGGAGGAAGCATGTGTAAGTTAGGTAGGTGTAAGATCAATTTATAGATTAAATATTAAGTATAGATATAAGTAAGTCCCTGTCCCGTATCTGTCCGTATGCGCAATCCAATCTGGTCAATGCCCCACAAGATGTTTTTTGTTGGCATGGCAGGAAAACATGGCATCAATCAATCAATCAATCAAATCAAATCAAATCAACCTCGACTCAACACCCCCAAAATGCAGCAGCACCGGTACCACCCTCAACTCCAGCCCCCATGTTCCTTTGCCTGCAGCGCCCCGTCCCATGCAAAAGATAACAAGAAAGACTAGCCCTAAATAATAATCAAAAACGCACTATCAATAAAAGAAGAAATAAGGTATCCATCAAACGCTAAACAGCGGCCGCCTTTACTTCAGTCTGATGATAATATAATCGGCCACAAAGCAGCAAACCCCTTTCCCCGTATCTTTCGTATATCTCTTCTCCTTCCTTCTTTTTTATTTCAGACAGCCAACCAGTTAGAAGTAAAAGAACAGACTCTTTGTATTCAAATACATATTGTCCTTGTAAAGCGAGATCTCCATACGCATACCGCCCAAGATGCAGATCAAAGTGGTATAATCTGCGAATAGGAAAAGAAACAAGACTCGTGATGTGTATCCAATGTAAAAAAGAAAAAACGACAATGGTATATGCTACATTACACACACTACACTCCATGAAATGCAGCCCGCTCATACAAGACGCCACCGGGACTCCATTCCATCCGAATACGTTAAGAGTACCCCTGGTCGCCCGGACCGTGAAAAAGAAAAAGAAAAACACAAGATCAAAATGCTATGAAGGATATCTAAAACAGGCAAGTATCGACGGCAAAAAGTCAATAGGCAGCAAGCAAACGAACTAAAGCAATAAGGTGTGGCGGCGATACAGTCGCTGAACATGGGGAGTGATGCCGACAGGGACTCCGGACTCGGCTGAAAAGGAGAACGAGTTTCGGAAAGATGGTGTCGAAAGGGAAGAGAGATGGCCAAGAAGTCCTCGAAGAGGTTGCGGGAGGAGAGGCGGTGTTGTCAGTCGCAGCGAATAGGGTGGCGAGGACGAGGCACCGTTGCATCACAACACGATAGGTCAGGAGGGTGGTAGTAGTGCCGTTTGACTTATTCGAAACGAAGTCAACAGACTGTACTGGGGGTTTGAGTGGGTGTCTGATGTTATGCAGGCCTCGAGATGGTGGAGAAGTGAGTATTTGAGTAGAGCCAGAGTGGGCGATATTGATTAGGCCCGGTAGGACTGCGCATGTGAGGGAATACGAGAATGTGGTGAAGGCTTGCAGGGTCAGGCTGCGCTAGTCGTTGCGCATGACCCAATGATCTGCTAGGACACCCTCACCTGGAGAAAACTCCCGCTGCAGCCAATCACCCCGCTTTCCTGACTCACGTATCGCACTTATCGCACGTTTTTTCACGTACGCGGCATCTGGTGACTCTGCTGTTGAGCAGACAAACTTCTCGCGATCCTGTTATCGCCAGTTTGCTCCCCAACGTTAACGCTGCGAGAATAGTTCAGTGACTGGGATCCTGCACAACTACCGGCGGTAGTCGCGGGGCCGTTGTCGAGATATGCTACCCCTACTGAGGATATGTCCCACGAGGCTCGACCGCTCTGACTGCCTAGATGCTGCTGGTACTGCTGCTGCGAAGCCTGCATGTGATGCTGGCCCCCTGGCCAGTGCCCAGGTGTTTCGTGGGGGTTCTGGGGAAGTGAAACGCGAAGATCCGGAGGGCCACCTTGAAGGGCCATCGACTTCTGGCTATGTGGAGAAAGCACTCGCGTGGGCATGTTACCCGTGTATGCCGTTGAAGATGTTGAACCCGTTATCGAGCGAGGCGAAACCGCCCCATGGTGATCACTCGCATAAGAGAGGCCGGCAGATGAGCCTTCAGTCGCATAACCGGTCGAGCTGACTGGTGTGAGAAGCGCGGGCGCTGGAGGTAATGTTGACGCCGGGCTTGCAGACTAGCACCATGTCAATACCATGTCAGTACCACAGAAAGGATAACTTACGTATTTGCCGAAGATCTTTTTCAGAGCAGAGGCCAAGTCTTTCCAGTGGAAGACCTTGACATCCTTTTCAATATTGCGTGGCTTGGGGGTTGGGAAGGCCATGATGACTTTGAAAAACTCCTCGCTGTCTGACTTGCCCTTGGAGACAGTCACCGGGTGGAATCCCTCCAAGTTTCTCCGTATCCTATTCTTCTCCTCCACCGTAAATTGGACCGCAACAAGTCTTTCCAAAAGATATATCGTATCAACACTGGTGACAAAGCAATCTTGCTTCTCTTCCCAATAGATGCAACTGATGCAGACGCTGTCCTGCGGTCGCTCGTCTACAGAGACCGGTTGAAACGTTGTGGTGATGGTACTTCCAGCTTGTGACCTCCGAAAATGTACTAGCCGTCTTTTCAATTCCCACTCTTCTTCCGACCAGCTCTGGGCCATAGCGTCCAAATCACCGTTGATCTCCAGTTTAGCTTTGTGCGGGTAAAGTGCATATGCATTGAACTGTTGACCAGGGTGGGCCCCATGTGGAGTCGATGCGGGACTTGGCGTTTGCTGCAGTGTTGATGTTCTAATCAACCGTGGATTTGCAGAAGCTGCTGGTGAAGGCAGAGCAGATAAGGATGGTCGAGTGACACCTCCACTTGAGGGTATACCTGGGCTACGCACCATGTTCGAACTAACTGCTCCGTATGCAGGGCTCCAGCTCCCCACTTGTGATGATTGCGCCTTCATTGTTGGGGGAGAAGCCGTGGCAGAATTCGAGTAACTATATGCAAGATGCCTTGTTGACGGTTGCGTCTGGTACCCACCTACAGACCGGTTGTATTGTGGTAGAAGATTGCCATACGAAGCACTCGGTTGCAGATACGGGGCATAGGAGCCCCCATCAGCTGCGGAGTATCCATAGGTGCTAAACTCCTCCTTCGGTCGCAATACTTGTATTGAGGCCCGTTTGATGGGACTCTTGAGCTCTGCAGACTCTGAAGAGATCTTCCTCTTCCTTGATAGATCTTGAGGCGTTTCGCTGCCGCCTTGCGTCGAACTGGACAGATATGTGAATTTGCCCACAGCGACTTTCCCCATCACATCTCCATCTCCGCTTTCCATGAACATATCTATTGGCACTTGTGCGCTTCCCCAGTTTGTGGCCGAGAAATGTGGAACCTCGGTTGTGACAGTGTACTGACACACGCCTCCCTGCTGACTGGCTTTCGCCAGCGAAGCCTGGCATTTCCGGTGACCAAACATTAAGAAGAATTCTGGCGTACTGCTTGTCATAAGCTCGTAGAGAGATGTAATAGAAACGTAGATTTTGGTGTCCTCAGATCCCGAATGAGGAGAAAATGACTTGACCTCTGGGACTGGCGTAGATCCAACATTGAGATAAGGTCCAGACTGGTCATCGTAGGGCACATGGGCGTGGGTGTGGGCATGGACAGGATTGGCAGGGTAGGCCATTGGCGTCAACTGTGTCGTACTTTGGAAGCCCGGCGCAGTCGATGCAGGGGCGGACAGGGACTGGGCGTCATACACCGGCGATGCGTAGGGAAATGGGCTTTCAGTATATGTCCGGCCAGTATTATAGCCTGAAGCGGTCAGTACAGTAGATGGGATGCGATTTGAAATAGGATTTTTGGATTTGAGAAATCAAAAATTGCTACAAGGTGACCAAATGCGGACATTCACTCACCATGAGGTTGGGGATTTGCTGGTTTCCCGTAGGCAGACATGGAAAGGAGGTCGTTGGGAGAATCCACCCTAGCCACAAGGGCTCCCTCGTACCCTGCTTCGTGGAAGGCTGCACTCTCAGGCGAGGCGTAGGACTCGTCCAGGATTATAGGTCTATGAGACGAGAGAGGCTCAGGCTGCAACAAATGAGTCAGTCAGTAAGGGAAGCGAAAAAGGCGAAAGAACGACAAAATGTAGGCAGCAATGCAAGGATTCCTACTTACGTCGAACAAAGTGTACGTAGAGTATGCCAGCTTGACGGTTGGGAGAGGGATAGATAGTGATTCTTGGAAAACACACGATAGCAGTAGGTGCTCAAGCAGATCTCAAATCGTGCAAGTGCTAGCCGTTGAAATCGAGTGGTGGAGTAGCAAATCAGACGGTTCTGGTCCATGGAAGGTGGGCAGGTAGAGCAGAAGTTGTATAACTCGGAAATCAAGAAGTTGCTGTGCCTCAAGGTAAGGTATATGAGGGAGGGATGGGTTTAGATGGGGAGAAGGCGTTCGAAGGCACAATAATGGCCCGGGGATGTGCGGTGTGTGAATTCGAAACAGCTTTCATCCAAAATCCAAGTAGTCAAGGTAGCTAACGAGGTTACCGCTGCCGAAGTCGATATTGATATCAATGTCAGTTGTTGATCAATAATACTTTCTCTGCCCCTCGATACTACCAGTGAAATTATCTCAGGTTTCGACGGCCGAACAGCTAACGAGCGATGTCGAGCACTTAAAGCGAGAGTTGGAGTAGATGGTGTTAGTCGAAGAGCTTGGATCCCCAACTAGCGATTAACGTTAAAGTTGTTGATTAAAGTTGTCACTGGCTGCCGTCTTCTAATGTCGAGCGGGTCTCGGGAAGCTGAAACTAGAGAATAAAGTATTCCCAGTGGATGAGATTTCTAAGTCATTTAAAGTAAGTCAGTCGGGACGTGCGATGTGTATGTATGTGTAGGTGTAGGTGTGGATGTGCGCGCGGAGTGCTCTTGAAATAAATAAAAGCAGACAGGCAGTCTCGATGAGAGGACGCGATGCGAGTTGCCCGCGCGCGACCAGGACTGAAATAATGTACGTACAGAACTGGATGCAGACAAAGAGTTGAAGCTTTTGACGTTCGCCAGATTGACCGGGTCCCTAGAGCATATGCAGCCTCCCGTTGAAGATGAACCTGTTCGCATGGGATCTTAGAGTCAGTTCATGTCATTACGGTCATACTCGTGTATGTTCAAGTTCATGCTCGCAAGTGCCGATGACTTTCAAAGAATGCTGCTGGGGGCCGGTGGGGTGTATGTAGAGGCAGGCAGGCATATGTACACATGCCTTCATAGTGTTGAAGGTTGGAGCAAGTGCTCGCACAGTGACAGATGACTTTTATGTACAGGGATGCAAGGGATGAATAGCAATGAGAGAGGGCAAAGTGCACGTACTGCTAGTAGAATAGGTGGGGTGCAGTTCAAATGTGGTATGGCCTACTTCTGGCTCCAATAGTAGTGCTAAAATGGCAAGTAGCGCTGGGCCAGGCAACGACAGGGAAGCTGGAGCAGCTGCAGCAGACAGTAGCAGCTGGAAGGCTGGAAGGGTCAAGTAGTTGAGAACTTCCACTCAAGTCTCGCGATCGCGTAAAGGGCGGCTGATGGATCTGAATATGGTCACACCGAGCGAGTGGGCGAGGCTTGCCGCGCCTCTGGAAGGCTGGGGGAAATGCCCTGCTGTCAATGCTTACAGAAATCCCAAGTACTCTATCTGAAATGATTACGACTTCTATACCATCAAGCTCATGTCGAATGTGGATATAGATCTGACTAGTCTGGTCTAAACAGAAGGTCGAAGGCAGTTGCTATTGGTCCAAGTCGAGTCGGGTTTTGCCTCACTTGTTGCTTCCCTTTCTTGCGTGATTTTCGTATTTATTCCTGTATCGAGCTGGGGTGAAGAGGGGCAGTCCTTTGAGGTTGGGAGGGAGGCTGTGAGGCAGTCGTAAGCCTTGACTCGAGAATCCGAGGACTGGCGTGGCGGAGGTTTAAGAGGACGATGCAATCAGAGTAACGAGTATACGCAACGACGAGCTAATGAGTGATTAATATTATTCGAGGGTATCATAAAGATCAGAATTTTTCCGTCCAAAAGAAATAAAAAGAGGCGTGTTCTGGAAGGTCTTGCTGGACGGAAGAAGGAACATCAGGTGGAAGCGGGCGAGGAAGGGGGGTAAGAGCTGGTATATGGAGGTGGTATCCCTTTCTTGCCAAGAACTCAAGTCGATTGAAGCATCGAGTTTACAAGTCAAGTATGTTTGTGTATATCTGAAGGTTGTTCGAGCCCGATTACTCGGCGATCTAGAGCTAGGCCGAGCAGGCTCAATGAGAAACTGGAGGGCAGTTAAGCGCGCAGTGAGTGGGTGGTGTGGTGTAGTGATGGTCGTCCTCGAGTATGCAAAGCCACAACGATGCTCGTTGACGGACAGGCTATCGAGTCCCGTGGCCGGCGTCAGTCTGGCAAGGCATGGTACACAACAACAAAAGAGAAGAAGCTGTCAGTTTGTGAGGTAAGGTAGGTAGGTAGGTAGTGTAGTTAGTTTGAAAGCTCCTAACTTGCTTGAGCCAGCGGGAATTTTCCTGGCACTGGACCAAAAGGAGTGGTCTTTTGGAGCATTTCCGTGGCGGGACATGACTTCTCTCACCCAAAGTTCTTCCAGGGTACAAGGAGGTTAATTGTTAGTGATGTTACAAGGCAGGGTTATGATGTCCACTTGTCCAGGGGTGAAGGGAAGAGAGGGAGGCAAAGGACATGGGGGGGGGGGGGAAAGGCTGGGAAGCATGGGATGGGAGATACAGTACAGCACAGTCCAGTCCATACAGTGCGAAGGTTGAGAGAGAAAAAGGGATCGGAGCTTTTTGTGGCTCATGGATGCACGCCCAGGCTATCGAAACAGGCATGGCTCGCTATGGAAGTGGCTGGAAATAGCCTGCATGGTGGCCCAACATCGCGAGAGCTCCCCAATAAAGCAGTCCAACGGGCTCCACAATGCATCACTCCGTACCTCCGTACCTAGGTAGGTACAGTACAGTACGAGTATCTCCGTACAGTACGAGTAATGCTTCGAGTATGCATCCCGGCCGGCCTGCCAACCTTTATTTTTATTTTCAAAGTCCCAAGCCTTTTACGGAGTAGCACAGTGACAATAAAAATCATTTGTTTATACCAAGTAAGGTAGGTAAGGTAGCTATTAATTATTGACCAGGTTAATCAGATTGCATGCAGCAGCAGCAGCAGCAGCTTCACCACTACCACCACCACCCCCAACAACAACATGCTCCAGAAATCCCACTTCCAAACCATGCGCATGCATGCTGCGGCACAAATCGATGCGATGCCTCTACGCCGTACCCTTTCATCCAGGCTCTCGGAGCCCATGTTACCTCAACGTCACCCTGCCGACTTTGCGCGAGCCTGTGCCTGTCACCCCTTCTGGCGCCGGTAAAGTGAGACGATCGCCCCGGCACTTGAGCCAACGGGCATGGATGTAATATCGAGATTCTGCACTCAATCAATCTACTGTACCACATCCCAAACCTTGAAGTGCAGTGCTTTAGCCCAGTCGTCGCGGCTGCTTCCAGCTTTCCATTCTGGCGGCTGCGGGGAATGAACGGCAGGCAGGTAGGCTCACTGACAACTTGCGCAAAGATACATTCTTTCTTCCACTAGTTCAAGTCTTCGTTCCCGCGCAGGGCAGGCTTTCTTTATTTTGGACGATTCTCAGGCTGCGCTGGGCCAGAAAGGGCACCGTGTACGGTTGGCGGGACCGCGAAAAAAAGTCAATATCTCCAATAAGGGTCTTCTGCCCTGCTGATCGCATCAACTAGAGCAGCCAAGAGTCTCCGGAAGAGGTAGCGGGTAGAGCAGCTGTCCACCAATATTCGAATATATCTGACGCCTTTTGATAGTGGTTGCGAACTGCGAGAGGTAGTGCAGCACGACGAATCACGACAGTAGAGGTGCAGGGAAAGATCGACGCCTGGATGCCCTCGCGGGTGTGTCCGGTCATGCTCAGATTACAGTACTGGACACATGCAAAGACCAGGGACCCCTTGTACTGCTGAGGCGCCACAACGACAGGCATCTTCGGCCAGTCTCCCGAGAGCCTACTGTAGAGGTGTTGCTTTATCTACCTACTATTCCGTGTAGGTACACTATACACAAGATCCCGCCTTTCTCATAGCTGCGAGGTGTACCTCCCTCCGTACCACCGCTCTCAGAGAACTTACTCATGTTTCCAGAAGGGTTGCTCACCGCTGCCGTACCCTCCTTGGAGGTTGCATTCTTCATCTTGCATCGCATCGCATTATCCCGTTATGGCGCATCCGGACGTGTCACCGGAGGCGAAGGGGTCACCGCCGCTTACAGACTTCGTAATGAACTTGCCTCTCATTGGCAGCACACCCACTCATCGTGGGGATGCGGTCGTCATGTGAGCTATGTATAGCCACTGGGAGAGGCGTAAGACGATCATGCGAGAGCTGAACCAGAGGCGATAGATAAAGAATATTCTACGAGTAGGCTGTATCTTGCTTTGCGGCTTCGACGGCGGTTCTCCTCAAGAAAATTCGCGTTTCTTGTGGCTGAGGTCCCTGGAATTTTACCCCAGTCTCATCGTCCAAAAACCGTGAACTTGTCAGCTGAATACTGCATGGTAAGGTTTTCAGCCACTGGAACTGATGTGGCTCCTATTAAATTGCTTTTTTTGTTTAGTTTTACAGCATTTTCTTTCTTCCTTGCAAACGTTGAACTTTCTTTTTTTTCGTCTTGAAGTTTATTCTCCGCGTTTGTACACTGTACCTCCGTACAGGGGGGTAGCCTCTAAGCCTAGGTACTGATAGAGGAGGGGAGGACAAGGACAAACAACCTTGAAACCTTAACTGAAGCGAGCTGCCTAGGTACGGGACGGGTACTATTCCATCTTACTTATGTATATTCTCAGAAGCCTGTCTCCCGACTAGTTTCCATCATATGGCTTCAGTGAACGCGATAATTTTGATCGCAGAGTACCATTTCGAAATCCTTCAACAGGTCTCCAAGTTTTTGTCATATACTTGTTGCGGGTTTTTGTTGAGGCTAGCTAGGCGGGTAAAGCTGTGTATCACGCACGGCGTCACCAGTTCGTTACACAAATGCAAGGTCCCAATTTTTTCTACCAACAATTTCTCGAATCCAAGTACTTGAATTTCGGATCAGGTGAGGGATCACAAAAGCAGCGGTTTAAAGTTATGATCGTCCAGTCTCCGTTGATTTCAAGTTAGTAAGGGGTCGCCTCATGGGCCGTAACGGCGTAACATCATGATAACGTTGGAGCATGGCAATGAAAGACGATATTAGTAGCTTGCATTTTATGGCGGTGAGGATCAAGTATATTTAAGACTCTGATCTCACAGATTGCGCTAGTAGCATCTGCATCCTCTAAAATCGGACTGACAAGTCATATGCCAAAGTACTTCTCGACCTTAATTTCATTACTAGCGTCTTGATCCGTAGCAGGCATAATTACTCACATTATCACAAAGCAGGCTTCTTGCAGATACTCTGACGGTCCGATGGCGGAGTATTCGGTAGATTCCGATTCTGGGCAGAACGCCATGGAGGCAGAATCGCCTGTTGCCAAATATCAGTGTCGAAATTAATTCTTTTTCTTTTCTTTCCTATCACATTTTTTTCAAGCTATAAATGGTGTCTTGGTTCCTGTAGCTCGTCTCAACCAAGACGGCGGGATACCAATCATATCTTAGTTCCTACCTCAAGCCGCTTCGGTACCTGAATGTTGGTCTCCCCACATGCAAGACATCTCGAACACTCTTCACGCATGGAGCTTACGCCGAAAGGCTTCTTACATTTCACCATGCGAACCTTCTGGCTTGCTCTGAAAGCAACGAACTGCTGGCCTGTGCAAACACCCGTCCACGTGGAAATTTATGCAGCAAGCCAATACTGGGGGTATTCGCAATGACTGGCACTACTGTTGGTTTAGGCTATAGGGTGTATTTCCGCGGTTTTTCTGGGGAAATGAGTCTTGTTCACAGATTATGATAATCACTACAGTATCCCAAATTTAGATAGCCTGAAAGTGCTTTTTTTATGTCCTGGGAGCTGCGGGCTGGGCCTGCATAGTATCTGGGCTCTAAATGTGAGCAATATCGATCCACTTATGCGCAAAAATCGGTACGATCTCACTGCATCCTGACGATAGCTCTTGATCGTGGAGCTGGGGGATGTGCGATTTACGGGCCGTGTTTCGGATATAATCAAACTGAACAAAGTTCATTTGTTTCCCTTAGTGTTTTAGTAATATACCGAAATGAATCAGGGGAAGCTCTGGATCCGTATCTTTCAGATTTCGAAAGACATTGCGTTTTGAAATGTTTCGTGGCGTATTTCCTTTGACGATAATAAGATCGCCGTACCTGCATTTTACTACTTTTTAGGTCTGAGCCTCCAATCAATCAGATAAAGTACTGGTATTTGCTTTTTTCATATGCTACTTTTCCCCTTTAGACTGGCGGAACGATATACCACATTCAAAGGTTCTCCTTCTCACAAGCATGAGTACCTTTTCCTCATCCTCGCCAGAGGTCACGAAGTTTCTATTGATCTCCATCTTTTCCCAAACCCATCTCTTGCTGCTTCAGAGATTGAATTGTCGTTGAATTTGGTCCTAGATGCAAGGTGGATGCACTGTAACGCTATTGCGCCTGTGCCTCTCGGGTACACATTGGTCTGAAGAATAGCCGGATACTCCCCCCTTTTCATTGGTTCATGTAGTCATAATGTATGCACAGCCACATTCCTTGCACTACAGTACTGCACTTCGTACAAACCCCGCTCTCAAACCATGAAATGTCTTTCTTCCCCAGAAATAAACACCTACATTGAAACTAGCAAAATCTTTGATCTCTGGCAGCTCTTACTGTATCAGCAAGAAAGCTGTATCGAAAGCTCCACAACTGGACATCAATCGCAGCCATGACGATCAACAGCGAGCAGCAACAAGAACCTCCCATTGCGGTCATGACCGCCATACACACCTCTGGCACAAACGCCACCCCCTCTCCCACCTCACACTCCACTATCTCCGCCGCCGACCAGGACCCATTCCCCTCAAACTCCGTAGAGCAGAAAACCTCAGCTGACGGCCGCGTATATTTCGTCGACCACGCCACGCGCACAAACACATGGTACGATCCGCGGGCGCAGCTTAACCTTGGATTGCCTGCTGGATGGGAGGGGAGGATGAATAGTGGGGGTAGGAAGTATTTTGTTGATCATAATGCAAGGATGACTACTTGGATTGATCCGAGGGAATCTTAACCGTGTGCCAGTGGGGCTGGATAGCAATAGCGGTTTTGTTTTCAAGGGAGGTGTTTGGTTGGGAAAGGGTCGGGCGGGAAAGGGGGTGTTTTGTGTGCGAGTGGTGTTGGATTGGTTGGTTCTTATACTATAAAATATATGGAAGTTGGACTTACTATGGCAGAAAAAGAATGAAGTCGAGTTTTACGTTTCCATGATAAGTCAAATACGGATATACTTATAATACTATTCAAAGTAAGTAATGGCAGGCAGGCAAAGACGTGTGATGAGAGCTATAATAATACTTCCATACTAATACTACTATATGCTCGCTCCATTCCCATTGAAGATTTCAACCCCGAAATCAAATCGGGATTCAGTCGGCTCCCGTTTATTGTTTTAATAATGCATGTAGTCATTCTTGCTTTTAAAAACAGCCTATATACGCATACGCAAATGTTGCCCGGCCCCAGATGATTTGGATGTTCAACGTATACTGAGACTTTCCATATAAGATGATTCCTCGGATAAAAAGGGGGAGATCTGGAAGTGACTAGCGCCTACAGTTTCACACTTGAAGAATCCTAAACTACTAGTAATATGCATATATCTGCTCAAGAACAAACATACTGCCGTAATTTATGCCGCAGAACAGTCCGTTTGGCCATAGGAAATTCTCGCTCGTCGAAAATTGAGCCAAATAACAAGAAGGATGAATTCGATACGATGTACGTTATCTCGCCATAAAAACACGTTTGAATTCGAAGACATACCAATATCATCAGAAAGGCCCCTCACCAAGCTCATCAAAGCAAGCGTCTCCAATCCAATCCCCCGAAGCACAGATGTAATCAGATATTCAACTCCGCCATCCCATAAGCTCAAGCCTCTTCCACAACCCCAAATGCCTCTTTCCCGCCTCCACCCACTCCCCCCATCTCCCTATCAACCACAAATCCATTCCTCTCCCACATCCTCACCGCTCCCTCCTGCGCATGCACACAGACCAAGCCCCTCCATTCCCCTCCCCCATCTCCACACATCCGCGCCACCGCCCCGGGATTCTCCCTCGCCCATTCCAAAGATCCCTGAATCAACACATCAGCTATCCTCCTCCCCCTTTCCTCTGCAACGACACACAGGCGGCCGAGTTTCACGTACGGTTCTTCGCCGTCGTGAAAGCTTGTTCTCTTGCCCGTTTCATATATCGGGTCTGCGGCGAAGAATACTTCTTCTGCACTTCGTGCGGGGACTTCTTCTCCGGGCGATGCGTCGTAAATGGACCCTGGAGCTGGGTGGGCTGGGTGGGGAGATGGAATGAGGCGGATTGTGCCTATTGGTTTTGGGGGTGGAAGGGTTTGGGGATCTGAACCTGATGAGGAGGGTAGGGCTGGGCAGCCGGGATATAGGACTTAGTGACACGAGCGCGCATTGTTGGTATCGGTGTGGTGTGTTAGCGGGACGGCTTTTTGTTCGCCGACGAAGATTTTTTCGCGGACGGATAGCGCGTCGAGGAATGCTTGGGGGATTGAG
>QGMJ01000530.1:0-23081 GCA_007821545.1 Lachnellula subtilissima
GGTGAAGGTGGCGTTGTTGTTAATGGGTTCAATATTAATAGTAGCAAAAGTCTATAGCACATGTCATTAGAGGGTATAATATTATATAGATTCCAACACGACTTGGTATTATTGTGGGTATTACAGACATGATAACTTCTACTGCATTGCTTGGTGTGCTATAGACTTGATCCGTGATAGATATGCAGATTCTTAGATGATGGGTCTGCTGCGAAGAGGTAGATCTAGAAAACATGTGTTCCCATTCAATCACAGATCTGACACATTGATGAATAACCTAATAGGCCACCACTACTTCAAAGACAATCCACCTGCCATATGATACTAGGAACTCCATAATTGACCCCAAGTCTAGAGTATGCAAAGTGGATTCCACCAGGAACATCCAAATGCACCACTTGCGCAGCAATGGCAGATTGGTTTTGAGCCCATGCCGTGATCTGGATAGCACGTTCCAGGACAACAGTCTTCGACGCATTCATCATTACAGGTGAAAAGCATCTCCATACCAACTGCTGTCAGCCAATCCATATTCTTGACTTCTCGTATAGTAGAGAGAGGGACATCGCCCTGAGAAGAAGTCAGCACATATAGAAGTTCGCCGCAAGAGAATGAATATGCTAAGGGTTTAACGTGAAGTTTCAAAAGTCACCTACCCTGATTACTTGGAGTATAGGATTTGTGGTGGTATATAAAGAGTGATCCATATATTCGACGTTCTCAAGCACCGCTGTTTGAACCGGTTGACGCCATAAATCAGACGTGCAAAACTCCTCTATATACTGGTCGTTTATTTCGCTGGGGAAATATGACCCACATTGGCATATCTGGTAGTACATGTCAGTCTTATTTTGCTATATAGAAAGAACAAAATATAATGTCACGAGAGCCGACAAACATGCTGAATGGAAATGAAGATACGATACTATCGAAAACATGTGCATCGAGTTGCAAAGCTTGTAGATAATAAGATGCTCACCTCAGCTTGGGTAAAACCGCAGCTAAGCATAGAGACGGTAGAATTCTCGAGCACCATATTCCCAATGCATGGCGACAGTTCAATTAGTGTTGTAGAACATAAACCGAGCAATTGGGCATCTGCAGCTTGGTGAATCTCTTAGCCGTTGCTTATGAACACATTTTCGAATCGTGGTCCCACTATAAAAGATATCTATCAGTTAGCAAAATGGGAACTTCAGTTTCTTACTGAGAAGACCGTTGGTCCCAGTGGGTAATTCCGGTTATGGTAGCTACGGGTATACTCACAGGTCGCGATGAGCCCTTCCTCAACAGCTGGCGGGAGGGCACCCGTACGAGCAAATGGGTGCAGCGGGACCACATCGCCTTTGGTATCTCTTCGCCACGCGTGTTTGGGTGAGGTAAACTCGTATTGCTGAAACAGCACTTGTGGTGATGAAGGCGTTGCGAACGACCCCTCAAAAATACTCAAGAGAGCAATAGTAAGATAGTTAACCCAAAGGAACTTCATGATTATGTTTGACGATTTGAGAGTAGATAGAGACGAGAGAGTTGAGACCAAGGTCTTCTGCTATATTTATACTTCACAATCTTAATGATTCGACAATACGCATTTGAAATCCGAGGAAAGGTTCACATGTCTTGGGCAGAGTCGCAATAGAGCCTTAGTTGAGCTTATAAAGGTATGACGGTCAAGCATTCGCACAAAGCTAGAAGTGCTGAAGAAATATACCCTTGCAAAGTCCCTACTCTTAGCTTGTTTAGGTAAGAGCCGCCGTTATGAAAATGAATAAAGTACCTAAACAGGTTAAGATAAAGATCGCTATAGTAGGATATTCTTTAGCTTCATGCCAATACTTCACCGTTATACCTCCATATAATAACTCCCTCAACTCTTCTGAATTAGCACCGCGCAGATCTGTGGTTTTTTCCAAGCTTATTTCTAATATTCAATATCTGGGTGGATAAAATGAACTGGCAGGCATTAATGCCAGCATGACACGTATCTGGACCCAGCTGTGCCTCTTGTCCCCTATAACTATTTCGTTATCAAGAAGCTCGTTTGGGTTAAAGCTCTCGATCTCAGCTCTTATGAAAAGCGCCTAGCATGGGGGAGTTGTATGGGTTATCAGGCCCGATACCAAATCATGAATCTGAATGCTATCATTTATCATGTACGCGCCGGGCATGTGATGATATCTGGTGTTTAGAGCATAAGTCTCTACATGCTTTTGGTTTCCATTAGTGCACGCTTTTACGAATAACTTGCATCGAAATATTACTTGTGACCTGAGCCGTAATCCCGATCTTTCTGATATTACTCCTAGCTAATAGAATCGCATATCATGTATTAGGTAGGGTCAAAGAGATCTTCTAAATTGGTGGTAGTAACTTGGTGAAGTTTAAAAGTTGTAGGAATCATGACAAGAAACTTAATATTTTTAGACTGGGTATCAGCTCTATAAATCACCGCCAACTGTTATAAACTTAGAAGACATGTGTTTCGGTTCATTCATAAATCTGACACATTCATGGATTATAAGTAGAAGATCCATCTAATATGTAGCCATTTCACGTCAAGCCACTTTTCTTTGGCAATCTTGATTTCTCACACCTCCCGCATAGCTAATTCTCGCATATCTAGTCATATTAATCTTTGCAATTGTCATTCGGGCGATCTTTGCAAACTGTGCACCAAATCAAAAAGCATGTCCCCACCGCGCAACATTGATCTCCAGGGCAATTACAGTCCTCGGGGTATACCAAAGAACTAGGTCTTGCAAGCAGAGGCATTATAGAATGCATTTCAACGAGCTGCTCAGCTTCTGCGAATGTCAGGTCACCCTATGTCAAGAGTAAGTTGTCTAGTATTTTAAGTGGGATGGAGAAATGCAAGTGATGTTAAATAAAAGTGAAAAAAACTCACCCTGATGTGTTTGAAGACTTGATCATTTCTGGCCATTTCGATGAAGTTGATTGAATTTCCTACGGAGACGCGGTGAAGAATGGTTTGTGGCATGTTCGATGACGCTTTTAAAGCACAGATCATATCAAACCTGTCTGGTAACGGGCTAGGTAGGTAGTTGGTGCATCCACAGAACTATAGTGCAAATGTCATTTGATATTACGAGCGATCGCTGAGGATTGCCCTCTTACCTCCTCGCTGTCCACTCTATGATCAAGGATTCCACTTTCTTCGCCGCTGAGAATAACCATTGAGATTGGCTGTATCATCCGAACAAAATTGGAGGCACATCGGAGTAGCTTATCCTGTGGAATTTGAGTTGCGTTTTCAGCCAAGGCATCCTCGATGAATTTGTTTGCCAATCGATGTCCTACTAGATCTGAAGTTAGCTTCAATGGCTGTAAAATTGTTCTATGATTCTGCATGTTGCATATCATAGCATCTTAGAACGTACAGGAGTAATATAACCCCTCTTCTACTACAGCAGGAAGGACTCCGGTACGAGCTCTTGGATGATACGGGATAGTATATTCTGCGTCACATACTTTGACTTCGCCAAAAAGTGGAATTTGCTGCCCGTTGCCGCTCACAAGGGGAAGGGCGACTACGAAGAGTTGTAAAGAACGAGTAATAAACATATTTATCACAAAGATTTTAAGAGTGTTTGAGTAGAAATGCTGGTGGAAATTCTGTTTTTTGATATAGAGAGAGGGGGCTTTTACAAGTGATTGTAAATTTCAAATCTGAAAGACAGGAATTTACTCGCGATTGAAGAGATAAATGGGTCAAGACCCGTTTTCAATTCTATCTATTAGCTAAAGTTAGACCTGTCATAGTACGTAAAATCACTTCTCACAGTGCTGATTATTTAGGGGTGATAGTACCCTAATCAGTACTGACCCTAATGCACAGCTCTATGGAATTACGAATAATAGTAGGGAGGAGTAGCGATCAAGGTTGCTATTGTGATAAAGCTCTCTTTTGGTATAGTTTATTGATCACTGTCAAGCTGAAGCTGCAGTTATGGATAGTATCGCTTGAGCTGATACTCTTAATATGTGCAGTTCGGCGTCGATCAGAGCAGGGTGTGGGGAGCCGAGCTTGCAGATGACTCTACTTCGGGCATCAAGTTGACAGCTGATAACTGAATCACAGCGCTTACTGCACGAAGTTCTTGCGGGCGCCCTCAGTACCATTGGAAGCTTTGGCACAGCTCTATATTTTTCTAGTAATACATGTGATTCGGTTCATTCGTAAATATTAAGCGCTTCACGAATGAACCGGAACAAATGCCGACCGGAGAACCACTTACGGCAACTTGTGTCAAGACTCAGCCATCTATATACTCGAACAGAGGGTGCAAAGCCAGGATTATCAATAGTAATCCATTATTGTCATAAGTATAAAAACCCATCTCCTCCCTCTCCTTCAAGTTCTCCACCAAGCAAGAAATCGTCCGAGCAATACAACATCCACTTCTAGTCCAACTCCTACCCATACAATTTGAAGCTACGCATTGGCCGAAGACACTCCCACATCTGATGTTAGCATTGTTTCAAAGGATGATGAGAGCCAAATAGAATGGAAAGACTTTACAAGTCCCAAAGGGACAAAATACCGGGTTGGATATCCAAAATCTAGCGACCCGGCTGTTGCGGAAGGGTAACTCCAAGACAAAATTGTGGGTGGCCCTGAGAGACATACGAAGCAGGAATTCGTCGCACACGATCGCGATGGTTTATGGTGGCCAGTCACCAAGGATGACGATTGGAAGACACCCACCCAGCGCGTCAAAGACAAATTCGACATCAAGCAGTACTGTCTTTGCAATAATGTCCTCGGTTGGTACGGCTTCAAGTTGAAGATTCACATCACTCAAACCTGGAAGTACGATTTCTACGACGAGACCGGCGATTCCTACTACCTCTCGACCTACGTCACGGGTATTCATTACGTCTCATACGATTCCCAAAAGCCTAACATTGTGAGGATCACGAGTACTAGTTAACTGGATCATGCGAGGGAAGCGGAAGAGCGTGATGAGGCACGATGGCTGAGGTATGGGACAAAGTATTATGCGTGGACACCGAGGAGGATTTTGTAACCTTGGAGGATTTCATTTGATTCTTCCAAGAATATATGACAAGTTATGGGGATATAGACCTGGATACTCCTTTGCTAGCTTCACTCCGGAGGAAGTTATATGTTATTATCATAAGCCTGAACCTCTGATTGGTTACCTATGCATTTTATAAGTGACTTGATTCAGCTATCAGATTATAATACTATAATACTATAATTCTTTAATTCTTTATAAATTCAACTAGCTACTCAGATATACCTCCCGCTTGGCTTAGTGATCCTATACTTTCCATGAACCTCCTTATACGCGATTATAATAATCAAGAGAAATGTAAGGTACATGTACATGTAGTAAGGTGTCCTTTTCAGTAACTGTGCTGCTTTCGGTTAGCGGGAGACGGCCGCTAGAAATTTTAGGTCCGCCGTCTATACCTGTCCACGTCCTCTTCCGGCACTTTGCGAATACCTTCACTTGACCACTACCCGTATCTGCTTGTGCTCCTGCTTCTGTTCCTACGCCAGTCGCATTCAAACTCGACCTCTTCATCGACAAACCTCAACTTCGAACCACCACCAGCTAGCTTCCTACCTTGCCCAATTCAAGATGGTATCACCTCAGATGTACGCCCATCGATCGCCCCCATCCTTGTGCCAGCAATAGTCTTGCTATTACCTTGACTCTTACTGACTGCTACTATAGTACTAACCTGGTCATCATCCTTGGGATGATGCAGGTGTCGAAGAAGATACCGCTCGATGATCCCAATACGCTGAACCTGGTCCGCGCAGGATACTTGTTGAGCAACCTTATCATCATCGCTGTGTACGCCTACACGCATCTAGTAATCAACAAGAAGAAAGGTACGTAATTGCTGCAATGGAGTAATAGTTCTCTAGTATCTCCGGTGTCTCTAGACCCAACGCTTTTGCTAACTTCACTTCTCTACAGATATGACGACCCTAAAATATGTCGAACAACCCCAAATGGGATCCACCGAAGAGCCCAAGCCCATCACCACCACCGTCCACAAGTACGACGTTGACCAGATGAAGTCTCTCTACAAGGCACAGATTATGGGAATTGGAATGATGGGCGTGATGCATCTCTACTTCAAGTACACCAACCCCCTCTTGATCCAATCGATCATCCCCCTTAAGAGCGCATTTGAAGGCAACGAGGTCAAGATCCATCTGTTTGGAAAGGCAGCAGTTGGCGAACTGAGGCGACCATTCAAGGCGGCGGCTGGTTTTATGAGCGCCCTGCAGGGAGGTGCGGCTCCTGCACAGGACAAGAAGTCAATTGAGGCTGCGGAGAAGGCTGGTCGTGGGGGCTCTAAGGAGGAGTAGATGGGCCTCTAGGTTACATTTTCATAATACCTGCTGGAATTGTATGTTTATGGGGGGTGTGGGGGAGTGTTGGGTGTAATGAAGGTGTGAAAAGGGTATTTTACCATCTTCGTTGTAATTATAGAAGGTATTGCGACGCTAGATACGTTGAAATCTCTGAGTCACAACACCAAATATGCTTCAGATGTTCTGGGTGAAATGTGATTACATGCGAGACCGCTGGGTTGAGAAAATTGTCCTAAATAATATTTATCATTGCAGTATTAATGGCGGGGGCGGGTTCATTTGAGTTCTACAAGCGCATCACCAAGGCTGCCATGAGAATCGCCACTCCTTCAGCCTCGTCACATTCAACCTCAAATACCACCACCACACCATACCACCGCCTCTTTCCAAAACATTCACAACACCTAGTCATAAACTATGGAACAACCGACTACACCTCCTCGAAGTCCCCCCTCTGTCTCAGTTCTTCCTGCACGAACTCCGCTGACCCCAGAAGTCACTCGCAGAATTGTATGTCCACTGGCCCTCCCTTCTCTACCCCTCTCTACTCCCTCTCTGCTCCCTCTCTACATGAACTGATCTCTTGCAGGAAGAAAACAGATTAAAAGCTAAAGCTCTGCGCGAACGTTCCCTCGCAGCGCAAGCAGCTGCCGAAACAAGCACAACATCCTGCACTCCCGCCGGCTTCATCGCAACCTCGGATTCTGGTCGCAAACGCGCGCATGCCTCCATCTCGACGGCGAATGTTCCTTCTACAAGCCGCGATGCGCGCCAGCCTCCACCAAAGGATGATGGCATTCAGCCGGCGCGCAACTTCAAGAAATATGTTGATCATGACTTCAGCAAAATGACGGATACAAAGGGTGGATTCTTAACGGCTGAAGATGATCCATTTAATAAAGTGCTACATGCACCAGCAAAAGAAGGCGAGAAGCCGGCACACATGACGCTGAAGGAATGGGAGAGACATCAAATACTAAAGGGTCTACGGAATCGAAAAGAAGGACCGTTTGAGCCCAGCATTATGATGGGAAAGGAGGGGCAGAAGTGCAGGGAGTGTGGAGGGATGGAGATTGATTGGCAGTGGCTTGATGTGTTCAAAACGAGTATTTGTTCGAGATGTAAAGATAAGTTTCCGGAGAAGTATAGTTTGCTTACGAAGACGGAGGCAAAGGACGATTACCTCTTGACAGATCGTGAGTACACCTATCGACGAGACGAACAGTGCTAACAATCGATAGCTGAGTTGAAAGATGGGGATTTATTACCGCATCTGAGCAAACCAAACCCGCACAAGAGTCATTGGCATGATATGATGTTATTTCTACGTTACCAAGTTGAAGAGTATGCCTTCACAACCAAGTGGGGGTCACCTGAAGCTCTGGATGCCGAATTTGAGAAGAGAGAGATAGACAAAAAGCAGAGGAAGGAAGCGAAATTTAAAAGCAAGCTGCATGAGTTGAAGAAGAAGACTAGGACAGATGCCTATAGGAGGAATCTCAAGAATGGTGGGAAGGCCGGGCAGTTCGGGGATGCGATTGGGAGTGGGAAGCATGAGCATGATTGGGGACAGACAGTAGAGAATGCAGATGGGATGACGGTTAAGACATGTGTAGACTGTGGGATGGAAGTTGAAGAGTTAGAGTTTTAAGGGTCCAGGCAAGGTTCCCGATGTTGGCTGAGATATGGCATTGCAGTGTATATATTGCATTCCTATTTATTCATGTGACCAGAAATAATAGTCTATAAAGTTCGCCTGCCGCGTGCATTGATGTCTTCTTATAAGCTTAAGGTTATGGGGCCCCAAGGTCATTGTGTTGATCGATATAAATAGGGGCAAAGTGACAAGGATGAGGAAACAATGCCGCTTTCTGCCGCATCCCGTATGTAGTGTCAAGACCCTTGATTATTTACATACTTGCGGTGCACTTCTAGAAACATTTGATAATAGATGTAAATAAAATACGAGGAAATAATAAGTTATTTGTATCATGTGTTTTTATAAATACTTGCTCCTACTGGTACTAAGTTGCCCCTGAATACGTGTAAAGCGGCGTGAATTTGTCTAAAACAGCAACTAACGATCTGGTGCCTTGTGGCCTTAATTAAGGTTTTGGTGGCAGTCACATACGTACAGCTCTCTGTTGCTCTCCTCCTAACATTGTTTGGCCCCAAAAAAAAAACACCACCACGAATTCGACATATCTTTTCTTGGAGCTTGTGTACATCTTAAAGGCCGCCCCTTCTAACACCTCAGCTCGCCATGAGAAATTGAGCGCGCCGCTGCGAATAGCCTCCTCGTCGTTGCCGTTGGGTTGCGCCTGGACAAACAGATGCCCACCTAGCTTACAACTTCACAACTGCGCAGCCAGGAGCAGGGCAGGCCGGCGAGTAAGGGGCTGCGAGGGAGGTTATGATGGCCTGGCAGTCTCTGTCAGGCATGGGCGGTGGTGGGAACAGTGGTGGGAACGGCAGTCAAGATGGATCCCAGCAGCAGGGGAACCAACCCCAGGGCACTGAATATACTTTACAGGGTGGGAATATCTTCTAAGACTATGCACGCGAAACTTTGCTAACATGATCAGGTGTAATGCGCTTTCTCCAGACCGAATGGCATAGACACGAGCGAGATAGAAACGCGTGGGAGATCGAGCGGCAAGAGATGAAGGGCAGAATAGCTCGACTGGAGGGGAGCACCAGGAAATCCGACAGCTCGAATAAAGCCCTGAAGAAATATGTGAATATGCTGGAGAAGGCTCTTAAGGAGAGAGATTCTCAGGTCAAGGCATTGAAGGCTGGCAAGGAGGTAAACATCGAGTCGATTCGGGACCAGAAGGAGAAGGCCAGTGCAGCTTCCAAGAAGGACCATGTGCGACGTAGGTTTTTGGTCTCTGATCTTAACGTACGGTAGCTGACCGTAGATTTAGCAACGCAAGACAAGCCTCACAATTCGTTTCTGGACGTCGAAGATGGCGAAGAAAGGCTCGATGAAGACCCTGATCGCGGAAGTCTTAAAGGTTTTATGGACAAGACACAAGGAGAGCTAACCTACCTCATGGTATCACCATCGAACCCGCTACCTCCTCGAGATCCTCCACCTCCCGAAGATATTCTTTTGCAGCCCCCATCTTTTGGGCAGGGACCTAGTCAACAGAGCCTTGAGGAGATGTACCAACAGCAACCAAGACAGAAAAAACATGCGCGAGTCTAGTCTGTCACGACCGTCACCAACTCCGAACCACCACCCTCCACCAGTACCTACATCAAACCTGGCTGTAAGAAACCCCGAAGTGCCCATATCAAGATCTCTCGCCGACCAACAACCCCTGCCACAACCCACGCAACAAGAATGGTCTACGACCTTCCAGATGCCCGATCCGCCAGAGGAGGAGGTGACCAAAATCAATCATAGTTTCGATTCATATGGGCGGCCGGTAGATCTTGAAACGACGACAGAAAAAAGAGCCCGCGACAGAGGCAGACGGTTGGGATTTTAACGACGGGGCACAATTCCCGGATCCAGATATCAAGCCAGCCCCCCAACGACCGGACACAGATTTATTTCCAGTTGCCCAGGATGCACCGAAATCACCTAACAGAGGACCAGGATCGCATCGTAGGAAGACTTCAATATCGCGGCGGAAAAGTGGAGAGCCTGACCTTGCACTGAACCAGGCTTTGAAGGTGGATGGTGGCAGTTTCAAAGTGAGGTTCGGACTAAGGGGACACCTGGATGCAGTGCGATCTGTTATCTTTACTGGTGGTGGAAGTCCTGGGGAGCCTGAAATATGCACTACTGGCGATGATGGAACTATCAAGCGGTGGATCATACCCGCAAGGTACGATACCCAACCTGGAATGCACAACGGTCCAAACGACCTGGACATCCAGAGTTATTTCACTCATCGTGGACACACCGGAACTGTCATGTGCTTGACAGCCTGGTCGCCATCCCAGAATTTCTCCAGTGGTGGACGAGCTCAAGGTGATGGATGGATATTCTCCGGAGGTCAAGATGCAACTGTCCGAGTCTGGGAACGCGGGAGAGTTGATCCAAAGGCGACTTTAGATGGCCACACGGATGCTGTTTGGACAGTATGTGTTCTGCCTGGAACGACAGGGGCTGTTTTCGGCCAGAACAACGCTTATGGCGGCCCGGATAGAATTTTGCTTGCATCTGGAGCTGCCGATGGCACCGTCAAGATATGGTCTGTCAGTGCTCCGCCGCAATTGGTATCACCTTCGGGCGGCAGTCAGCGAAGGGGTGGTCGTGTCCGAGGGAACTCAATGTCGTCTGGCTCGGGGTTCCCTTCCTCACCACAGCCCAGCATGGCTTCAAATTCCCCGTTTCATTACACCTTGATCCATTCCATCTCAAGACCAGACAACACCGCCTCGCCGACTTGCATCACACCTCTTTCTGCCTCAGGGGATGCTTTCGTTGTCTCTTACTCTGATGCCGCGGTGTTGGTTTATGATACTAGGACCGGCGAAGAGGTTGCTTCGATGGCCAGTCTGGAGACCTATAATGGTACGGAATCAACGGGTATCAATGCAATTGTCGCGACTACCAATGGGCTAGATGGGTCATTGAGCTTCGATTCTGGCAGAGGGCTTTCAGAAGATGAGGGCGTTGTTGGAGGGGCTACTGGCTCGAGCGGTGGTGTTGAGGGCATTGTAATTAGTGGCCACGAAGACCGATTTATTCGCTTCTATGATGCTAACAGTGGTAAGAGTCTCGAGCGTTCCTTTGAAAATTTACAGCCAGCTAATCAAACATCAGGTCAATGCACATACAACATGCTAGCTCACCCAGCAGCAATCTCGGCCCTGTCACTGTCGCCAGATGGCAGAGAACTAGTTTCAGCTGGTCACGATGCAAGTCTCCGTTTCTGGAGTTTGGAAAAGAGGAGTTGCACCCAGGAAATTACAAGTCATCGTTTGATGAGGGGTGAGGGTGTATGTTCTGTAGTTTGGAGCCAGGATGGGCGATGGGTAGTTAGCGCCGGAGGAGACGGAGTCGTGAAGGTTTTCGCACGTTGATGAATGACGGATGGATATGCGAGACAAGATGCTATGCTATATGAGCGGCAATACCCTTTCTGTGTGTATTTCAAGACACCTTTTTTAATCTCGTTGCTCATTGCATGGCATGGACCGGGATATGGGAGGGAAAATATGTAGTTTAGACGAACATTTTTTGCCCCCCTGATCGGGGGATGTTGTACAAAAAGACTACTTACTCGTCGTACCTTTTTCGATGCATCTATATGATATTAGGTCTAGAACACACATATATATATATGGAAGAATATGTTTACCGGGAGGAGGTGTTTATGACACGGCGGCTGCATATAATAACCAGAGGCAGAAACCTTGTTCTCGATATCAGGTAGGAATCCAATATACCGAGCGGTATATTCATGTTGAATGTATCAAATATTTCAAACATTGTGTTTTTGACCAGCCGCATGGCATGCATGCATGCATCTACCACCATCCTTCTTTAATTGCAGCAGCATGGCATGGATGGCATGGCAATAAATAGAAATTATCTACCTAGGAGTAAGAAACAGCCAGCCCGGCGTTGGGTAAAAAGAAGGGTTAGTCAGTCATAAAGAGAGATATTGGCCATGGGTGGGCTACAGTAAGTACTTAAGCATTTGCATTCTTCTCAGATGTTTTTAGACTTTACGAGTAGCTTGTTAGTAACACAAGTTGAGCTCCCACGCTTTAATTCGTACAGGGAGCGGAATGGAAGGAACTTGTTTGCCAGCTAGAGGATAGAGCATTTCGAGAATAGGAATCGTATGTGAGCGGTCAGTCTGAGAATACAACGAACGGGATTGGTAGCGATAGATGGTGAGAATGCTTATAGAGGTCCGCAGACAATTGGTATTGAGAAGGAAGCTGCAATTAACGAGGGTTTGGAATAGGAACCTGTTAGAAGAACAGCTATACTTGGAGAGAGATATGTGCATCCTCATCTCCAATTAACCACAATCTTAGCACATTGCAGATGAAATAGATTTTGTTCGGCATATGTGTTTCATTGGTGTGTTCCTATGCTGCCTAGGTACTGTTCTTACTGACAAGCTGCACATAATACAATGCGCCTTCTCCGTTGTCCTCTTACTAAATTTGCTCCGCCTTCTCCCTAGGTCAAAATATAAGCCCCAACTTGTGGCGGATTTCAGGATCTTCCTTCCCAAACTTTTCAAAGTCCTATAACTAAAGCTATCCCTCAGCAAGGAGAAGGCCGAGCAGTCTTTGAAGGACCACAAGGCCTAGACTTCTGCCTCGGAGATGAATGCCCTATTAAAGCTCGAGGATGAGGAGATGATGTTTTAATCTCTTGTCCAGAATTGTTCGCCTTGGACTAGAGTTGAGTTTTCGGGCTTGACCTTGATCCAAGTCCATTTCACTTCCAGGAATTGTTTGTAACCTTCGGGGCGGGGATTCGAGTGCAGGAACTCTTACAAGCTGCCCAATATTGACAGACTTGTTCCGTATACCAGTTTGCGCGGACTGGAAGCTCTTGAGCTTCAATTGTGCAGCAATGTGCCAGCCAAAACTATTGGTTCTGGCAACACAGCTCAATCCATCACTCCTCCTCTTCAACCTCCATATTCGCCCGCAAGTCTCCGTATAGAACCTCACATACCCCTCCCAATGGAACGTCCATAACAGCATCTGTCCCCCGACTCCACAGACCCTGCCAATCCTTCAGGTCATTATCCGAGCGATCCCTTCTTTTCTCCCTTGTAGCACCCATCTTCCTCCCCTTCCCATCCAACGTAGCGACATTCGCCGCATCGTCAATGATTGTCTCAATGGAGCTCAGAGGAAGCGTCAGATACCCCGTGTTGTAGGACGCGAGCGCAACGTAGATGTAGACCAGCAGCATGACGATAAAGGACGGCAGCGCAAGAGACCACCAGCGGTTCGGATAGTAGTATATTCCGAGCGCGTGGAGGAAGGGCGATGGGAGGTACGACCAGAGCAGGTACATGAGGAAGGTCAGGGAGGAGAAGAGGTATAGCACGAAGCCGTAGTATTCGTAGGTTGGCACTTTCGGAGAGGCCCGCGGCACCGGCTCAAGCTCGTCGGCTGAGCTGTCCGGGGTGGTCGGTCGAGAGGGGCGGAGGAGGGAGGTCAATGAGGGCGAGGGGGGGAGAGGTGTAGGCGGACGGTTGTAGAAGGGCGGCGCGAAGAAGTTGTGCTGGGGCGGAGGTGGGGAGGGAGAGGAGCTGGAGGAGGAATCTCCGCGATAGTGGGGGTGGGAGTGGGATTGGAACACGGTATCCTCATCATTGTCGTCATCATCGTCAGAAGATGAAGGCATCTTGCAATGATGGTGGTGTTGTTTGGTGTTGTGTGGTGTGGTATGGTATGATGGATATGGTGTCGTTGACATGGAATCTCCTCAAGAATCACCCAATAGTGTCTATCACCACGTGATAAGTGGTACTTAGACTCCTCTTCTTGTAGATTTATATATCGTTTTACAAATCCCTCATCTATTTGTAGTGGGATCATTGGATTGGTCATACCAGTATTGCATTGTGTATATAAATAATCCCTAAGTCTATGAAGTCTCGGTATAACCCCTCGTAACATTATCATACCACTCACCATTTCCAATTGATCACATATTCCTTACATATTCTTTACATATGCCTCTTTAGTATAAATTTGTCTGTCCCTGTTAAATGGAAGAGCATCTCATTCCTTAGTGACTCTCACCTAGTTCCTCAAGAGGAAGGAAGCTCGAATAGTTGCAAAAGTACCTAGGTACATCCACATCTCGGAGTCGCCCTATGCTTGGCATTATCTGTTTGTTGGAACGCCTTTCCTAGGCTTCTATCCAGGATCATCTCTTTTGGGCAAGTCCTTACCAACGGCACGGAAGAACTCTAATGATCCAGCACAGGAACGTGATAAGTAAAGTACTAGTCCGTACCCACGAATTCTCTCCCGACCCGCAATTTCACTTTGGACGTCTGGACGTCCGGACATCTACGAGCAGTCCGTCCACAGCATGTAGATAAACATCCCAGCTACTTACTACCTGTACAGTTTCTAGCCAACCAACTTGCAATTGCAAGGCTTACTCACATAGATGCCCAGGGGTGGTCGTCCGTGCCGTGGTCGTGGTGTACAAGGTATATGTAGATCCGCTACACCCTTTGGGAAGGTCCAACTTGTTCCTAGATATCAATCCACAAATGAAAGCAGTCAAAAACTCAAAGCACCAGGAACATGCGGCGATATGGCTTCCATTTCTTCGTATACACCAAAGCAGGCATCGTATGCATCCCTTGCCCTGGCTGCTGCATATTCATAGCTTACTGGCTGCATGCATGTATATATTGCTGCATATTACACAGCTTCCGAGCTCATGAGGGGTAAATTTACTGGGAAAATATATAGTATGACGGGACACAGACACAGACTATAAAGCTTCGCAACGCCTTCAACCGACTTCATTTTGGGACTTCCAGACTGTCTTTGGTTCCAATTAAAATACCCCAAAGCGCACCATGAAGTTGGACCTCACCATCTTTCTCTCCGCCGTCATTGGCGCTCAGACTGTCTTTGCTACGCCGATCCGTTCGCGTACTCCATACAGTGTCAAGGAGACGCACAATGTGCCTCGAAAGTGGAAGAATCTTGGTCGAGCTGCTGGCGACCATATGCTTCATCTGCAGATTGGGTTGAAGCAGGACAAGTTTGACGAACTGGATAGACACTTGTACGAAGGTAAGAAGCTATGTTTTCCGTTATTCGCGTGGCAATCAAAGATGGAGTGCCAATTCTCTGCAATTCGGGTAGAAATCGTTCGATTTAGCCACCCGCTGTATCCTTCCCAGACTTTTGTGTTTGGTTTTATCTGAGCCCAATTTCTGGAATTTATACTTCTAAAAATCCCGTATAGCTAACATCAGCTTCAGTCTCTGATCCTAATCACAGCCGATATGGAAACCATCTCTCTTTCGAGGATGTTAATGAGCTCGTCAAGCCCGCCGAAGAGACTCTCGACCTTGTTCACGAATGGTTGTTAACCAATGGCGTCAGGGAATTGGCCTACAGCCCAGCAAAGGACTGGATCAACATCTATATTGATGTGGAATCCGCCGAAAAGCTTCTAGACACCGAGTACTCCGTATTCCAACATGAGGATGGCTCTGCTTTGGTCCGGACCTCTCACTGGTCCCTACCAGCTCATCTACACGAGCATATTGATACTGTCCAGCCCACGACATCTTTCATGCGTTCAGCTCCGCAGAAAAGCGACTATATTCAGTTCGACCAGCCGTATACACCCCCAGGATACAAACCCCCGACCAATGAGACAATTGCCAAAGTCTGTCGTCTCTTCACGGTCACCATTGAATGTTTTCAAACTTTGTATGGTACAAAAGATTATCAGCAGAAGGTTCCCGGAATCAACAAGATTGCATTCAATAACTATATTGGCCAACGTCCAATCCGACCAGATATATTCTCGTTCTTACAGAAGTATCGCCCAGAAGCTGCTCCAAACGCATACACCTTCAAGTCAATTGAAATTGCCGATGGTCCAGCAGCTCAGGATACGCCTTTAACTTTTGAACAAGCCGCCGGGGATGACATTTCAAAGGAAGCAAACTTGGACGCCCAGACTATCCTCGGAATGACCTACCCTCAACCTGTATACTCATACTCAACTGGAGGAAGTCCACCTTTCATCGCGGATATCAACACCCCAACAAACACCAACGAGCCATACCTAACTTGGGTAAACTATGTAATGGGCCAGAAGGATGTTCCACAGGTGATTAGCAGCTCTTATGGAGATGACGAACAGACAGTGCCCAAATCGTATGCCGACAGAGTGTGCAAGCAATTTGCCCAGCTCGGAGCTCGAGGCATATCCCTTCTAGTCTCTAGTGGCGACAGTGGCCTTGGCGGCGAAGACAACTCTGGGTGCGTAACCAACGACGGCAAGAACACAACTACCTTTATCCCATCATTTCCACCTAGTTGCCCGTACGTAACCGCCGTAGGGGCTACGCAGGAATTCGAGCCCGAGGTTGCAGCTTTCCGCGCCCCTGGATTAGGACCCGATAATAAGACGCACGGATTTTACGCCTCTGGTAGCGGTTTCAGCAATTACTTTGATCGCCCTTCATATCAAGATGAGGTTGTGCCGGCTTATGTTTCGGCGTTGGGTGGATTGTACGAAGGACTCTATAACAAAAGTAAACCCTATATTCGTGAAGTGCTCAACTTATTTTACTAACTGATAACAGACGGCCGTTCATACCCAGATGTTGCAGCTCAAGGTCTCTACTTTGCATTCTGGTGGAACGGAACCGAGAGCTCCATCTCTGGAACCTCTGCTTCTTGTCCGCTCATGAGTTCCATCATCTCACTCGTGAACGACGAATTAATCTCATGTGGCAAGCCGCCTTTAGGCTTCCTCAACCCCTGGCTATACTCAAAGGGCTACAAGGGTTTCACTGACATTCTGGGCGGAAACACCTCGAGTTGCGGTACTGCTGGTTTCCCCGTCACTAAAGGTAAGTCACATACATGATCCTGTCTGTTTGTAAACGTTCGGTATTCTAACACGCTATAAAAGGATGGGATCCTATTACGGGGTTCGGCACACCTGTATGTTACCCCTAGCCTTGTCATTGTCTGTTTGATGTACTAACAATGCTTAATTTAGATTTTCCCAGAGTTGCTCAAGCTCGCAAAAGACTAGAGTAATCTATAATAAATATCATTCGTGTATTAAGACAGAGTAGATTTAATAGATTAATGCAAGCAATAAACGTGTCTCACGAAAATACATGATATAAATACCAAGTGATTTTGCAATCGCACCTATTTAAGTGGCTTCAATTGCTAGCTAACGAAGAGGGATAGCAGGTGTGAAGAAAGGCGCGCTTGTTATAACGCAGATGCAGCTAAAGATGAAGTTGTATGTCAGGTTTCAGCTGGTTGTTTAACCTGAATCCTCCGCTACACGAAATCTGTTTTTGTTCTGAAAGGTGAGCAGGGCTGCTTTATCGGCGATACAGGGTGAGCCAAAGTGAGCAAGGGTGAGGCGAAGGTCGGAAGCAGGTGAGCAGTGGTGAGTAATAGTGGGCGGCTGGAGTATGCATTGAGAGGCTATTTTAGTATCTGCAGGGGCTTATTTTGGCTCCCTTGAGGCTCGGTTGTACTTCTTCGTCTTGTATCTAGGGGCGGGTCTTATTTGGGCTCTGACAAGGATCCCTCCGGAGCCGATTTCGGATCCACTGAACTCGCCACGTGCTATATGGAAGTTTAGGCAGCAGCGAGAAAATCTCTCAGGAATCTTTATGTTTTTGAAACATAGTTTCCGTTCCGTTTAATATATTACTATATATATGACTTTGGAGATAATAGCCAGAATGGCACACGAAAACCAGATAAGACACCTATTTGAAGAGGAATGCTTCGAAGTAGGTTGCGCGATGCTGAGGTTTGAAGAAAATATGTATCAGCTAACTATAATGCACCTCCTTATAGAGGGTTAGTATCCAAAACTGTTGCAATTCACAGATATAGTGGTAACTGATTATGACTTGTTCATTGGCGAAGGAGGAGGTAAGTGGATCCATCGCAAGTCAAAAGTCGTAATATTAGCAATGACTGACCTAGGCATGTTTATTGGCGTAGTCTGTGAGTATATATATCTACATAAGTTGACAATGACTAGAAGTAACTGACTGACGTGAAGGATGTAAGCAAATCTACGACAAATCAAAAGAGTAGCAGTAGCTCACTGTTAGCGAAGCCAGTAAGTAGATACATTATATAACAGTCATAATAACTAACAATCAGTAAAGGCAGTAAGTAGATATATTATTAGTCAAAAAACGAATAACAGTATTTGACTAAGGCTTATTTATTAATATAGCTTGTGAGTAAATCTACTATAAGTCGAAGAGTAATAATAACTGACCAAAGCCTATTATTGGTGAAGAGTGTAAGTAAATATATTACAAGTTTAGGAAGTAACAGCTGACCAAGGCGTGTTCATTGGTAAAGGATGTAAGTAAATCTATCATAAATCGAAGGAGTGACGATAACTGAATATTTGCGAAGATGGTAAGTAGATCTAATATCTGTTTGAAAAGTAGAAACAGTAATTGATCAAAACACGTTTATTGGTATAGCTTGTAAGTAAATTTATGAAAGGCTGAAGAAGGGGTAATTGACTGAGGCGTTTTGATTGGTGAAGGATGTAAGTTGATCTATTTCAAGTTGAGGAAGGAATAGAAGTAATTAACTATTAGCGTAGATGGTATGTAAATATATCAAACAACAAAAAGGAGATTTTGTAACTAACAATTAGTCAAGGCAGTAAGTAGATCTACTATAAGCTAAGGGAAGAGGTGAAATAATTGTCTAAGACATACTAATTGATATAGCTTGTAAGTTAGTCTTTTACAAGTCAAAAAAGAAAATAGTTGGAACTGACCGAGGCTTGTTTTTGGCGAAGCCGGTAAGTAAATCATAAAGCAATGGGGGAATAATGATTAATCGAGGTATATTTATTGGTATAGATCGTAAGTCTATTAAAAGTTGAAATACTACGATTAATTAACTAATGGTGTTCATTGGCAAAGGATGTAAGCAAATTTATCAGCCAAAGGTGTAGCAGTGGCTAACTAGGACATGTTTATTTGAATAGCTTGTAAGTATATCAACTATAAGTTAAAGAGTATTAGTGACTGACTATTAGCATAGCTAGTAAGTGAATCTACTATAACTCGAAAGAGAAGCAGTAAATTGACGGAGACGTGTCTATGAGTAGTTGGTAAGCAGATTCACCGCAAATCGGAGACAGAGTAAACGTGATTAATCAAGGCGTATTCGTTGGTGTAGTCTGTAAGTTTAAAATTCTTGCCTCACAGTTTTGATTATCATTACTTAACGTATGTTGCGTAGACCTATGGACCATGGACTTACAGAGTTGATAACCCGCTTGCTATATCTCTAACCGATCCGCCCACATACGAGGTGTTATCTATGACAGCAGCAACTACACAAAGCTGTTCCCTTTGCGCATCCCTACTTCAAGGCAGGAGCGATGTCTCTCTCACAGACCTTACACGGAGCGAGAGCTGTGTGGTTTGTGCAAGACTGGCCCGAAATCTAAAAGAGGATCCTCGTAGTAATGGAGCTAGCTACATTCATCGAGTTGATGGCAGATCAACCTTGACTCTAGGCTTTAACGGCCCAGCAATATTCAAGCTACGATCTTACGAAGGTATGTTAAATGGAATGGCCAATAATATAACCTCAAGCTCTAAGTATTTCCGAGCACTCTAAGCGTTTATAGGAAATGAATCAAAGACAATCCAGGTCGGAAATTTAGCTCTGCAAGCTGTACCTAGCCCTGAGTATTTTGAACTCCTCCGCGCCTGGCTTCAACGGTGTGATGGTCATAAAGCATGTATTTCCCATGCCAATGACCATTTCGAATTGCCAACTAGAGTTATCGATGTTGGGAAGTCAGGTGACAAGGTTGTGCTCAGACTCTCAACCGAGTTATCAGACTGCAGCTATATCGCACTGTCACACTGTTGGGGTAAATATAAATTGCAAGAGAAGCAACAAATTTGCACACATGCAAGTAACTACGAACACAGAAAAACCGGCTTTAGTATTCGAGACTTGCCTAAGACGTTTCAGGATGCCATAGAGGTTACCCGGCAGCTCGGGAAACTTTATTTATGGATCGATTCATTGTGTATAACTCAAGAGGTAGAAGGGGTTCCCAATAGTGATTCAACAGACTGGGAGACAGAGTCTAAGCGGATGGAAAACGTATTTGCTTCAGCATACTGCACACTTGCCGCAAGTTCGGCAATTTCTTCCCACGCCGGTTTCCTTCAGCACAGATCTACTATGGCCTCCAGATACATTCCGATTGACGATCTTCAGCTATACCTTTGTGAGGACATTGAAGATTTCGATAGTGATGTCGAAAGATCCAACCTCAATAAACGTGCTTGGGTTCTTCAAGAACGGATTTTGTCCCGCCGAACGGTTTATTTTAGCACAAAGCAAACATATTTTGAATGTGGAGAAGGTGTTTGTTCCGAGGACCTTACTTTTATGAAAAGGTGACTCTATTTCCTCAAAAGTAGGCCCAGTCCGTCACTTACTCGTGTAAACAGCCGCCGCAAGCACTTTTTTGTGTCAGATCCCGTATTTCCTAGTCGACTACTTCATCAAGAGAGCCCAGCGCGTTGGGATTTGTACAATATCTTTTCAAGGACTATTCAAAGCGCGGGCTTACGAACCAGACGGATAAAATGGTGGCAATTTCTGGGATAGAGACTCGTATTGCAAGGGCATTTAATTGTCAGATCAATTATGGCATTGTTGGGCGATTCTTCTGCAAAACCCTTCTATGGCAGCGAGAAACAGAAAGATTGAAGAAAATCGATTACGGAAACAAAATAGTGCCGTCGTGGTCTTGGATGTCCTATTCTGGAGTCATCAAGTTCATGATTGAATCGAGCGATACACTCGATTCGGCGATTGCACTCGGTTTCTATCAGAGCAGGAGGGAGTGTCTGGATGTTGAGATTGCAGACTTTTGGGAAGTCTTACTGGAGGAAAAGGATACGGAGTATGAGGTCTTAGACTTACAGGGACAAAAGGTTGGCACTATTTATTATGATACGGATGATATCATACAAAGCCCACAATGCGTTATTGTTGGACGATCTCCACGAAGCGATGAGACGTACTTCATCTTAGTTGTCAAACCGACGCTGGTTAAAAGTGAGTACGAGCGGATCGGCTGTGGTAACATCAGCTCTTCGCATATATCGAGAATCAGTGGGAGGGTACGACTGGTTTAAGAGATAGACATGGAGAATGTGGATGAGACTGAGTTAAAGAGTTGCTGAGGGCCAAGTAAAAAGAGCTAAGCAGTAAGGTTGGTATGTTGACAATTGTCTCTACAGGAGCTAGGTTGTGCTGCTCATGTTATAATAGAGCTTTAGAGCAGGAGAAGAAGACACCGGGACCAAAGTTACTTACAGGTAGTTGTTAAATTCATTTGTTAGGCAAGTAAAAGAGATCTGGCCACTACTATGCTTTCGCTCTAGTAAAACGAATATAGTAGTCCGTAAGTCGGATGCTCACACAGTGCCGAGCTCGATCTCGCGCGGGAATTGCAGCATCCAAAATTATTGAATTATCAACAAACAAAGAATCGGCAGCTCCTAGGACTGGGCAACGAATAGTATATTGTTTTTCCAAAGGAATAGAATGGCATTTAGGTGTGAAATCGAGGGACTATAGAGTGCAGCGTGGGAAGAAAGCAGCGTTTTGGAGACACAAAATAGTGCAAAGGCCTCTTAAAGCCCGTGTCGCTGTAACTGTCCTGTGCCTTGTAGCTATAAGTCGTCACGGTTCGGGACAATAAGGCCAAGGTTTTGACAATCGTGTGGGGTCTCTGACCAAGGGAGAGGTATTAAGTTGAGGCATCGGGTCGAAGAGAGTAGTAAGTAGGATGTGCTATAGCTAAATTCGTTTGAGTTACTTAAATTGGACATATTACTGCTATTCTCGTTCCTTCTATGTATCCTCTACCTCGACATCTAGTATTAATTGAGTGTCTAGTGCCTCGATAATAAATGATCTGTCATTCTAGCACCTCTATAGAAAGAAGACATAGAATATAGTATATGAGATTGGGGACGTGCTTCTAGTGATTCTTATATAGTGGCGGTTATAGCTCAAAAAATCTTATCTACTGTTTTATAATGCTTGAACGTATTACTACTAATAGCGATAGTAAGAATAAATAGAATAGAGTTAAAAACAAGCGGTAGGCCTATTTTACTTTTATTTATTAAATATTATAGCCTATTTTGAAGAAGTTAGTATATACTATTAAATAGTATAGAGTTTCAGATCTGACTTATTTTATAAGTTATATATTCTTTTATAATTTCTTTTATAAAGTCTATTCGAATCTCTAGTTCTCTATTCTAGCTCTATTTATCTAATATAATAATATTCTATTAAGAAACATTAGTACATATCTGATTTAAAAAGACTTTTAGCTTTAATTAATTATAGGGTTTACTTATTCTATAGCGTAGCCCTTTTCTACTATTTGCTTAAGCTAAGAATTCTAATATTTTCTCTATTCTAGCTAACAAATAGTAGATATTTATTTTGGCGCTAAAGCCTATATATGAAGATTTATAATCAAACTTATACTAATTGTTCTTCTAGATACTAAAAACCAGAATATAGTATTTTTTAAAATTAAATAGTATTTTACTTAATAGATAGTAAATAGGCTAACTTTTATTTTAAGTAATCTTTTAATATATCTTAACTTATTAATATAGATAGCTATAATTAGATAAAAGAATATTATATTAATAAGAGTAAATAATCTTCTAAATAGCTTAGAAAGATATTTGCTAGTTTCTTATATCTAATCTAAAGTAAAACTATTAAATCAGATCAGATTATCTATTATAAGAAGCCTAGTTTAAAAGAGTTATATTTAGAGCATATATATAATTATTAGAGCAACTATCTAAGAGTATTATAATACTATCTAAGTATATAATATAATTATATAGAATTGTTTAAAACTGATAATTTAATAATAATTAGATTTAATTTTTTTCTATATCTTCTA
>QGMJ01000531.1:0-23031 GCA_007821545.1 Lachnellula subtilissima
AAGGGTGTGAGGGGTCAAAGTAGGTGAACTTGCTTAAAGGTCGAACTCCCCTCTTACTCTCCTACCACCCTCACTTTCCTTTTTTGCCTATCTTCAACGAGTCTTTTCACAATGGCAGACAACAAACCCACCCTCCACCACATGAACGTGAGCAGCAGCCCCTCCACTCCCCTCCCTTCATCCAGTCCATATGCTAACCTACGACTCCTAGTGCTCCCAGTCCCAGCGCATCCTCTGGCTCCTGGAAGAGCTCAACATCGAATACAACCTGATCTCCCACGAGCGAAACCCGCCGAACCACCCCACCCACCCCTACCACGCCCCAACCAGCCTCGTTGCCGCAGGCCATTACGGAAAATCTCCTCTCCTCATCACAGGCGCCAAGGATGGCTCCCGTCCCATCCCCGAATCGTCCGCCATCGCCACGTACCTCATTCGCTCCTTTGACACCGAAGACAAGTTTGGCCTGAAGAACGGAGATTGGATCCGTGACGAGATCCTCTCCTCTATCGATTCCACAACCTTCAACCATGTGCATATGCAGGCGCTGATGTTCGATTGGGGCGTTTTGAAGGCTGGAGACTCGGCAGGCAATTTCCCGTTATCGGGCAAGGCGTACTGGACTGTCTTGGCAGACCTGGAGTACGAATTGAAGAATGGTCCAAAGGGCGGATACTTTATGGGAGAGCACCCAGGACGAGCTGATATCCTGCTAGAGTTTCAAATGAGCATGGTGAAGCTGCGGAATTGGGCTGATCTGAAGGCTGATTATCCATTGTTGGATGCTTGGTTAGAAAGAGTCTATGCTAGGGATGCTTGGAAGAGAGGCCTGGCAAAGGGAAATGGGTACGATTTGAGTATGTTCCCAAAGATTCCAGAGAGGAGATGAGAGGAAAATCCCATTTCAAAAAACCCCTCCACCATAGTATGGATGTCACGGATTGAAAAGAAGAATTGACATGGATTCTAAGAAGACATACGCACCCTGTGGCCTATAGGTGGATTTCAGTTTTCGCTTATTTCACAGCTTAATAGTTTAAGAGCGCTTCAACTTTCTATTTCTCTTCTCTTCTCAATGATCATACACTTCCTTCAACAGTCATGACTTCCACCATATGCCCTTCACCCAACGTTCCCGAATTTCACTTTTTGGTGTGACGTGCACTTTTTGCTATACCCGATTCAGAGGTCCCATGATACCAAAAAGTCAGGCCTTGGCCCAAAAAATTGGTTTTATTCAGCATACTAGTGGCCCATAAAGTACTAGTAAAGCTTGGGTCAGAGGAGGCGTCAGCGTCGAGGCCGATGCAAAGACCTATAAAAGCAATTTCCAGCAACTGGAGTAGTCCGTTGCAGTTGCAGCAATTGAGCTTTCAATTACCTTTATCCAGAAAAATAAACCGAAAAATGATTAATAACGAAATTGGGAAAATTCTCTCATCTGCTACATAATATTCAAGACCCAATGCTCCTTCTCGTACCCGCTATCTTTGGTAAAACTAGCAAACGCATCTATACCTGCAGAATGCTCGGGATTCATCGGAATTGGAGCTAGTTCTTGAGTTCCCTCACTTTCATAGCGCTTAAGTGATCGAAACATTCCTACCCTCTTGTACTGGCCTTTTTTCTTTGCCCGTCGGCACAATCACCAAACCGGAAATTGATCCCCTAATAGGCAACAAGTAAGCCTCCTCCAGAAATTCTTCACAATCACAAAAGACAAATGCTTCAAGTTCCATATATTTACCTTTACCATTGATCTTTGCTTTAATACTCGTGCCGCCGAAAGGAAGTTTTTGAGAATTATCGGAATCTAAGGCAATCAATATTAAGGTCCGACACAAGAGCGAAATATTGCCGTCGCAAATTTCTCCCAAAGGATCGTTGCCACAGGGTTTGACGAGAACATCAATAAGCTGAACATATAGTTCCGCGGTATCGTGTCCTTAGAATCCTGCTGGCTGAACATGGCCCTTCACCGAGGTCCACGACCAACTCGGTGCCACATAGATAGAAGGCCGCGACAATTCCTGCTTCGAAAACCAGAGAAGTTCGGTCTCGATTTTCCGCTTCCAGAGCCCTGCAAAGCATTTATCATGCCTCTGATCTTGGATTTTCCGGATGATACCAGATAAAGCCACTAATTTGTCTTCTACTTGGGTCAATTGACAACTTCAATAAAACTATCTTCCACCTACGAGGACATCAAAATTCCCAAAAGCTCCTTTTAGGTGGGCCCGACGGGGCTAGATACCACCACTTGCCCTGATCCCACTTCCAGATAAGGCCATCCGAACCTCGACAAATCAGCCGGTTTTGCCTCCTCGAGAACAGCTTCAGTTTGTTATCAGCAGTGAGCTCTTCCACTGACAATTTTGCCTGGTCTTCGAAGCCTGTTCGAATGTCTCCTTGAGCGTGCGGGTGATGAACGCCTCTAGCCATGCGTACAGTGATATGACTTTGCCATTTCGCATCTGCAGAGTCTAGGCCAGCACCCAGATTGACCCATCTTGTAACAAGCACCGCAAACCCTCGCTCTCCAAAGTCTATTGCATCTAGCACGTAATCAATCCAACAATAAGGACATTGCAATGTTTGTGTACGGCACTTCTCTCGAGCCTCTAGCTGGTCAAGTCTAGATCCCACCATATCCGATACTAGGTTCTTTTTCGAAGGTCCTAGTTGTGTGTGTACACAGATGTCAAATGATAAGCTTTGCTCAGCCAATTCATCGATGGATTCGTCGCGTCGGCTCCAAGGGATTAGTATCCATGACTGAGACCTAATCAAAAGTTCATTGGAGACAATCTAGGCGTCGACAGATAAAAGAGTGATTTTCTGTTGGGTCTGATCATGTTCACCCTCTAGGTGTTGAAGAGCCTCGAGAGGAAATCCAATATCAGTGCCGCAATAGTGTTGCTTTATTGCTAACTGGATGTGAGGAAAATATATCCGATACCGCGACCAGAATAGAGGACGATAGCCTAAGCTCTGCCACGTACAACGAGGGCCCAAGTGGCGTGTAATTAACCGGGGCCATTCAAAGACGTAGCGCCAAAAGCTGGTAAACGCAAAGATTACGGAACTTGGTTAGGGGCAAGCCATTAATTTGGAATAAGGTCAACGGCTACCCGTACTCCAGGACAACTGTGCAACGGTACGCTCAGAATTCCGGCACAGCGCTGGCTAACGAGTAACGCAATACTTGATTCGGAACTTTATTTTTCAACTTCACGGAATCCAATGCAGAGACACCGAAAATTGATTCTGAACTGAAGCTCGTATTAAGCTGGACAGTTGAGATCAATAAACTAATTCTCCTCAGTCTATGGTTGTATGTGACAGACATTTCTCCATCTTGTTATATATAGGTACAGTGCGCGGCTAGCATATGCTAGTGTGGTGCACAATACATCGGAAGGGTGGGGTGGCTAGCAATGGTTAGTGGCGTTCCTATACCATATGTTGCGCCGCTAGGAAGTGCTAGTGTGGTGCATAGTACGGTGGAAAGGTAACTAGCAATTGTTAGCGGCGCCTACGTACTAAATGATGTACCGCTAGCACATACTAGCGTGGTGCACGGTATCTTGGAAAAGTAGCTAGCAATTGTTAGCGGCGCAACATCAATGCTACAACTAAGCATAGAGAGCAATGGCCAAGTAATATAGAAAAAGTTTCCAAGCACTACCCTAGAGCTAAACATTGGGAATATTTCATAGAGGATATGATAAAATAGCTAGGCATAGGAAAGAAATATACATGCAGTACTACATGCACCCACTCTAAATTATTTCCTTTGGATAACCAGACTTTGTAAACTCGCCATGTTATTCTAAAGGGCACAGAAGGCATTTTTTGAGAGGTGCGGCGGGGGCAATGCACTACACCGTTATTGTCATCGCAACTTTCAACCGTGGAATAAACTTGACAGCACCTCATCTTTCAACCGTTGTTCTTATTATTTCTTCCGACGATCTTTGCCTCCTGGTCAAATACTATAATTCAAGCCAAGTATATATATATCACCAACCCAACCCTACCCTCTGCTGTGGCCATTGCATGTATCAGAAACGAACCTCCTTATGCTCGTTGACGCTCTTGACCTCCTCCAGAATAAGATTCTGATCTCAAGATCTTGTTTGCTAGTCTCAGTACTTGGGTTTGAGGTTAGGCTGATTGAGATTGTTGATTAAGATAGAGGGGATGCGCAGGTGGGGGTATATAAGGGGTTGAAGATGAGAACAGCGTTTGCTGGGAGGTGAATGAATGGTTTGAGTAAACTGCGGAGTAATTTCTTAGGGAAATTGAGTATTTAAGCTACCGAACTCTGTATGGTTTTGAATTATATTAACTATTTGACCGATGAACCAATCAAGCCTCTACGTCGTTGCGCATTGAAACAAGCATCACAGATTATGAAACGGGAAATGCAGTAGAAACAAAAGGAAAGGAAACTCATTGCTATGCGTAGGTATCGGGGAGATTCATGTCGATGATAGGGGCGCTTCTGTTATTATCGCATCTCTACTGACTGGCTTTATCTTTGACAGCAAGTTTGACATTAACAGCAAAAAGAGGTGCATGTAAATTGAAGACATGTGGGAGACAATATCCCATGCAACTCTGCGTGCTGCTCCGCGTGTATTAAGTCATTACAGGTTCTTATCGTGCGAACAAATTGCCCGCCAAAATCTCCTGCATATTGTATGTCTAATTTTTTGGGTGGATGTTGAGTTGTAGGAAAGGAAACTGTAAAGTTTATACTGTTTTGCTGCCAAGAGCTAAGTCTAAAGAAGCAGAAGAAGCTGCATACAGAAGGCTCAGACGAATAGTAGGAGGAAAGTTCACCTGAAGGTCTTTCGCTTTTCCGGTAGAGTATTGCGCTGCGCACGAATGGGATATTTTTCGATCTTCACCTTGAATCTCACTTAGAAGCAAGGGCTACTAAGATTAACTTTCGTGATATGAGTAGATCATGGGTATCTCTAAAAACAACAAAACAAATCGCCAACCCCTCTAAGCTCCATCAATATGTTACATTTATACTACAACACCATCAAAGGAATGAACTCAACACATCCCCGATCTTCCGCTTTTTCCTCTTAATGAGACTGTCTCGATTCGCCTTCACAGGGGTGGTACTCTGAGATGATGCCCGCTTCTTAGCATCAACCCGAACTTCGAAAGCGTCGCCAATGTGTCCACCATTTGGGCTTAATAGTGCGCCTGCTGACATTACTCTCTTCATCTTCTCCCCTGGTTCTGGTGCCTTGACCCGGATGAAAGCTAGGGCCTCTGGTTTCTCCCCGCCCGGCCGATCATTCGATTCAAGGACGGACGAGGACGAATTGTTGGAATGGCTGTACGTTGACTTTGAAGAGCTGTAAGGGAAATCCTGCAGCCATCCCTTGGAGGGACCAAGACGAAGTGAGACCATAGGAACTGAACTGACCAATTCGTTGTCTACTACAACCAGATCTCCGATGTCAACACCCGCTCTCTTCAGATCCAGATCGTTTCTCAACTCCCCGATCTTTGAGAATGTCGTATATAGAGGGAACTCCCAGGTCTCAGCGGCTCGATGCTTTGAAATTGGTGGTCGAACCTGGATATTTCCGGTAGAAACACGATTCTTCCGTCGTGAGTTCTTTGTATCTTTCTCTGGGTATTGAGGCTCCAATATGCCCATATCTTCTTGAATCCGAGCGTATACAGAACGTTCAGAGACTGCATCTCCCGCGACTGGAAGCTCAGATCGAGTGAGAAACGCTCGTGCCTTGGATCGAGGGATTCTTCTGATGCTCGATCCGTCCCGTAGCTGGTGAGCAGCTTCTTTCTCGACGGTTCTAGTGTTATCGCCTCGCATCTTGAAGGCTCTTTCAAGGCAAGCAGCTTCCATTAGACCAAGGACATCCGGCTCCAGGGTAGCTACCCACCCAAGGTTCTTCGCATGCAACCTGAAATTTGCGTCTAGATCGAAAGCACACCATCGCACATCGTAAACAGCCATCGCCGGAAAGCTGTTGAGGTACACAAGGGATTTAGAAGTCAGTTCTGGATGACTCCAGAGCCTCATGATTCTTAAAACAGGGAAAGCCCCATCGTCCATCGCAGCTTGATGCCAGGACCGCATTAGTCTATCTGTCACCGGTGATCGGGTTGCTGAGTTCTGTCGTGTGTGAATAATCTCGAGGGACCCAAGGTTCTTCATCAAAGAGATTCTGACAAGGTCGGAAATTTTAGAAACAATGGTGATGCTTAAGCAAGTTATGAAGTCAAAAGACGGTGATGTGAGTGGAGCTGTATACACTTGAAGAGGCGACTTGGGTGCTGCGATGTCTTGACGATATCTCATAAGCTTCAATGTTGACTCTTCCTCCTTGTGGAGAAGTTTGGAGAAGATCAACCAGGTATCGAGGGATATCAAGCATCTAGAAAGAGAAAATTAGTCTGGATACGATATATCAAAAAATAGACTAACCTCTTGTTGACAGCGTGCCATATACGACGTACTAATTGGACAGGCAGACATTCCATTCCCTCCAAAGTAATGTCGGTGATATTTTGCAGGATGGTTTCCACGGCGACATCTTGAAGAGATCGAGCTCCTCTGAAGCCCCAAATCCTCGAGTTTCTGACATTGTCTAGATATCCACGATAACTTCCCAGTATCTCGGAGTCGACACCCTTATTTTGACTTGCGCTCCATGCCTCGATGAGAGCTACTTCTTCCTGCTCACGCCAGTCCGGGCCAATAGCAAGAACAGTTCGGCGCGTCCAGTCGAGATCATTTGCGGTCTCAATGGCGGTAGTTGTTTCTGTGTAGACCTGTCCTGTCGCCTCGTCGAACTTTCGATGACCGCTTGGCGTCGTAGAGGGTGCTCTGCTGCTCGTACGTGAAGGGGTCTTCCGCTTGAGAAGTCGGTTGCGTTTGGATTTCGCGCGAGCAAGAAGCCAATCCATGATGACTGAGCCGTTTTGAGAACTTGTTGAACATATTCTGGGTAAAGGCAGTTGAGGATTACAGAGCACTGTATCAATGGGAAGATATGAGGGAGCTTCCTGGCGGCGTCATGCGGCAGTACTGAGTACTGTACGGAAAAGTGCAAGTTTGGGCAAGTCTAAGAGCAACAAGATGCGACGCGTCTAGTTACTGTACTGTAAATACCTTATCCCCACCCCTTATCCTTATCGGTATCCTTATCGCAGCCGAGGGACTAGTTTAGTGCTAAAGCTAAGGTAATAAGTGAAGTGGTCTGCACTGCCCGCCCCGCTCCGCTGCCTTCTTTGCCAAAGTCCTCCAGGTGCTTTGAATCCTTTCCCTCCGTTGCCTTGGACATGATTCCTTCCTCGAGATCAAGACTGGCTTACTGTCAGTCATGTTGAAGAAGTCCGGAATCCTGCTGCCATACGGCAATTTCCATTGCCTTTATCACTCACGACCAACATCGAAGACGTCACTACAGCATCGCTCGAGTGCATCCCAACAACAAATCCGGCACTATCCTATGGTCTCTGATGGCCCTGTCAGGCATCATCATGGGAACCTCAGATGGCCAGAGGTGACATCTGCAAACACCGTCCCATCACCTTACCAGATTTTCAACCAGAAGAAAGGTTCCCCATACTCGAAACAGCGATTCTACGAGCTAGTGAAGCTATATCACCCGGATCGACAATTTGACAGCTTAGACGACGGATTATCAGAGAACACGAAGCTAGAGAGGTACAGGCTAGTTGTTGCTGCCAACAATATCCTGTCGGATCCGGTCAAACGAGGTGCCTATGATTTATATGGAGCCGGGTGGAATGGGCAGCCAGATGTCGATCGGGATCGTTCAAAAGGAGCAAGAGGATGGGGTAATTCGCCAATGGGGCCAAGTCAATGTGCGACTTGGGAAGACTGGGAGAAATGGTATCAGCGAGAGGCTGGAGGGCCTCAAGAACCAAGATTCGTCTCAAACGGCGCCTTTGCTGGCTTGATCCTCATATTCATGGTCTTGGGAGGAATCGGCCAGGCTACTCGGGTTGGGAACTATGCTATAGACCTCCTAGAGCAGAGCGATGCTCTGCATGATAGGGCTTCCAAGGACCTTATGCGTCGCCGACGAGAAGCGAACTCATTTGGGAATCGAGAAGAAAGGATACACACTTTTCTGAGGCAGAGGGATCCGGTGGGATATGGTGTTACGGACCCGCGAGATGAGAGTTACCGGAAATTATTACCGGCTCCAGAGGTTTGCTCCAGTGAGGATATCAAGGGTCGTCCTATGGACATCTACCAGCATAAGAACAATCCTAAAGGTTGATGACCTCTTCTAAGCTATTACGATGCACACCATATACCCCGGAGTATCACCCCCAAGAGGTAGTCAGACGAACGGCACTACAGTTTTACACTGATCAAGTCGAGCGAGAGGGACATTGAACTCCGACAAGATAGTGTCGCTTCTTGTGTCCAAGACGAGACTCTCCTAGCGAGGACGTCCTATGGTAACTACGATCCTTCGTGATTACCAGTTTCAACGATGATGGAGCGCCCAGCCGTCGCTTCGAGGACAAATCCGAGCTGTGAGAAGCTTATTCTCTCACTGCCTCTGTGCTGGGAAGGCTTTCTATGGCCTTGCTTAAGGGGTGGAACATGCGGTGAGATAATGAAGCTGTGTTGCCTAGAAGGCACCAGAGATTAATGAAGTAAATGATGACTATAGCATGCAATGATATCCGTAGAAGAACCAGATCTCAAGGGCTATTTGCAACGTTACTGTGATATCAAAACATTTGACCAATTGTAGATGTTGCAAGCTCTTACTGCTCGATGCTGAACAGGCAACAACATACTTACTAAAGTTCAATTCCACTATTGTATTGTTCCAATCATCCTTCTATATTCGTGACCCCTTGCAACCCCGCGCGTCGTCACTATTCCCTCTCAGCCCCGGTGATTGGAGCTGAATCCACACAGCTTCGCCACACATGCATTCATAGCGCCACACCTCAACCTCACTACACAACTTAAACATAAACACCTCCTCCCGAGTCTCAACTTCAACTCATAGAAAACATCAAAGTGGCTTCCTTCAAAAGACTACTACTTTACGCCATCCCACTCTTTGTTGCATTTGCAGGATTACTCCTTGTGCACTTCTTGGAGACAGATTTGCTGCCGCCTTTCTTCACATACGAAAGCCAGAAAGAGATTATTGAAGACAAGATGGGTGGTGGTGATGAATATCGTTCCGTTGCGTATTTTGTAAATGTGAGTATGAACTCTGCTCCCTATAGGTAGTTTCGCTGGGTTGTCGGTGTCCTGGATGAGCGAAGAAGGGGGTCTTAGAGCTGGTCTCGTGACTTACAAATACCCTTTATTGAGGACTCGGAGAAGGGGCTCGTGTTCTTGAAGTTATAATGCTAACTTAAGCAGTGGGCAATCTATGGCAGGAAATATACTCCCCAAATGCTCCCAGCCGACAAGCTCACTCATGTCCTCTACGCATTCGCCAACGTCCGCCCAGAAAGCGGAGAAGTGTAAGCATCTGGAGGAACCCCTTCATCTCTTTACAGTACCACAGAATTCTAACTCATGAGTAGCTACCTCACCGACGGCTGGGCAGACACGGATATCCATTTCGACGGCGACTCCTGGAACGACTCCGGCACCAACCTCTACGGCTGCCTCAAACAACTCAACATCCTAAAACAGCAAAACCGCTCCCTCAAAGTCCTCCTCTCCATCGGCGGCTGGACCTACTCCTCCAACTTTGCCGTCCCGGCCTCCAGCGCATCCGGCCGCGAGAAGTTCGCCTCTTCCGCTGTAGAACTCATCAAGCACCTAGGCTTCGACGGCCTCGACATTGATTGGGAGTACCCCAAGAACCCATCCGAAGCATCTGATTTCGTACTACTGCTGAAAGCGTGCCGGGAAGCCATGGACGCTTATTCCGTCACCCTGCCGCACGCGCACCATTTTGAACTGACGGTGGCGTGTCCGGCTGGCGCGCAGAACTACGAGAAGATGGATATCAGGGCCATGGACGCATATCTTGATTTCTGGAACTTGATGGCGTATGACTATGCGGGGTCTTGGGACGCGAAGGCGGGACATCAGGCGAACATCGCACCTAGTAGACATCCGGACGCAACGCCGTTTAACAGCCAGAGCGCAGTGGGGTACTACAAAGGGCAAGGCGTCAGGGGATCAAAAATCGTGCTCGGGATGCCGCTGTACGGGCGTGCGTTTTGCGAGACGGAGGGCCTAGGCCGGGCGTCAGCGGGACTGGGGAGGGCAGTTGGGAGCCTGGGGTGTGGGATTTCAAGGCGCTGCCGTTGGGTGGGGCGGAGGTGTTTTGGGATCGCGAGGCCGGCGCTACGTATAGCTATGATGCGGGCAAGAAACAGCTTGTGACGTATGATACGGTGGAGATGGCGCGGGAGAAGACGCGGTGGTTGAAGAACGAGGGGTTGGGGGGCGCGATGTGGTGGGAGAGTTCGGGGGATAAGAGGGGTGAGGGGAGTTTGATTGAGGCGGTTGTGGGGGAGTTGGGGAGGTTGGAGAAGGGGAATAATTGCATCGAGTATCCGCACTCCAAGTATGAGAATTTGAAGAATGGGTTTAGGGGCTAGGAATTGAAACATGGGATGCAAAATGGTAGAAAGGGATGAATCCGTTGCTTATTAAGTCAGGACAGGCCTTGAAACAGTCCAGAAAACGAACATACAAATAAACTTTGGCTTTTACTTCCTTTCCTATTCCATTTTGCCATGCCATAATACAAGAAGTGAAAGTAATAAACCATTAAATTTCCCCAATAATGAATTTCGATCTTGCTCACAGCTCATCAGGAACAATCTCCTCCACCATAATCTTCTGCACTCCTTCTACCTGCCCCAACTCCTCATCCACCATGACCTCATTAAAGTCATCCACAACCAACTGCGCAACGTTCATGCCCATAAGCGCCATGGTCTCCATGGTAGAAATAAAGCTCTCCATTCCACTCGTGTAGTAGAAGTTGCGGGCCAGTGCTGAGTCCTCGAAGGTGACGCGCGGCAGTTCGTATGGGTAGGAGTGCCAGACGTGTGGATAGTACCAGGTTATTGCGTCGCCGCTGCTGGGGGATATGGTGCTGAGGTTTGCGGGGACTGGGGTATGTTAGTCTGACTGCTTAATGCAAAAGGGGATAAGTGAAGTGGCAGGGAATGGGATGGGATGGGATGGGATATATATGACTTACTGGGGATTCCTAGGATATCGCCTAGGAATTCGGAGGTTAGAGCATGGGGGGAGAATACTTTGTAGAGGTTCTCTCTCTCTAATGTCTCGGGGTTGATGACTGTGCGTAGGGTGCTGATGCTGAAGAAGCCGGGTTTGCCGCAGCCTTCTGTGTAGTTCGAGGGGGCTTGGCCGGGTTGGAGGGTGGTGAGGATTGAGGTTGGGATGTCTGCATCTGGTGCGAGGTTGAAGAAACCATGGTCTAGTCTGCGGGAGGACGTAAAGAGTGTGACGTGAAGTGTTACATATGGAATTTCGTCGGGTGTGTGTTGAAGGAGTCCTTTTTCAATATCAATTCCGGAGTATTGGAGAGGTGCTGCAAGAACAACTGTATCGAAAACAGACTCTTTGATAGATGAATCTCCAGTAATCGCATCGTCGGAAGTGCTTTTGACGCTGTATCTGCCTTTGTGGTTTGAAATGGAACTGACGGTGCTGTTCAGGTGAACTGTGGCATTGGAGGCTTTCAACATGCCGTCAAAGATTTGCCAGTTACCACCATCTATTTGCATAGCACCATCAATAGCCATGCAGACCATAGCTTCAAGTCCATGGATGGTATTGAGGTTCTGGCCATAGTTGACTCGGGTACTGGCTTGGATAATGTCTGTGGAAAATGGAGGTCCAACCTGAGACTTATGAGTAAATTTATATTTGATCGGCGGGATTGACTTACCTTGTTGTCCTTGAGATACTGCTCTCCCGTCAAGGAAGTCACAGAAGTAAGGTCCAAATCCAATGCCCTGTCGGACAGCGATTTGAATGGGAAGGCAGGCGCTTCATACAGCTTTCGAAATTTACTAACAGTACTCCTCATCAGGCGCTGCGTTCGAAGAGGCGCGAGGCCATATTTCCAGAGCATTTTTGCAATGTCCCAATATTGCCATCCGCTATCTTTCTGTGTAAAAACAAACTTCTCGCCATCCCAGATACTCAAAATTTCATCGTATTCAGTTTCAGAATCCTTACTTCTCAAGCCGAACTTCGCACTTGAGTTCTTGAGGATAGTGTTCACATCGACGAAGATACTCGCACCAAGTTCAACGCGCTCTAAGGGGTTGCCATAGGCATTGACGGTCGTTGAGCGGCCCCCAACGTAACTAGACCTTTCGAAAACGGTGATGTTGATTGGGATACCCGAGAGTTCAGCAAATTGTTGCAAGTAATATGCTGTAGATGAACCAGAAGCCCCCGCACCTATAGTAACCTGTTAGCTTCTGGTTTTTTTATGACTATGGCAGTACCGAGCCCCAGTGGCAAATATAAAAGGGGGTAGATCACGTGAGAACGTGCGAATTCCGTTTTAACTCTGATTGGGGCCATAAGTTACAAGCTGGAATACAGGGCGCTCAATTTAAGGCTCTCGGAATGTCCCATTCCCAGTAGGACAATTTGGATAGGATTCAGATGTATTTAGGGAGATCCGCACCGAATCGTACGACGTATCTCATAACTCTATAGAGCAATGGCTCCCATGAAGCTTATAGAGGGTACCTTCGTTGAATCAAAAAGGAAAAATATGAAACAATGATAGAAAGACAGACCGGTACATACCAATGATAGCAACGCGTTTGTTGATGTCGAGAGGTTCCTCTAGTTCAGGGGTATTTGTTGATACTACGCCAGTGAAGCTGTTGAAGCGCCAAAAGAAGCCAACACTTTGTCCACAAAGAACAGCTACGACGAGCAACAGGTTCCAGCCTGCGTACATCTTGTAGTAGTGTTTCTTTCGCTTTTGAAGTATGAGTTGAAATGTTGTTGATGGCGATATGTAGTCGTGGTCATGTCAGCAGTTGTTCGATGCGGCAGCCTTGCCAATTTTGGACCTTCTCGGCCACCGTACTCCAGCACTTCTCGCGCCTCGCGTCTGAAAAAAAAGCTTCGAGTAGAGACAATTTTAGGACAACTTCACAGCATCTCAAACTCCCTCAGTACATCCTTCTTACGATCGCCTACTGCCAATATGTCTGCTGCGCAGCTTCTCAACCCGAAAGCCGAGTCCAGGGTGCGTTTGTCGATGTAGCGGAGGAGAATATTTACTGACGTGCAGCTTAGCGGAGGGGAGAGGCTTTACAAGTCAACATCAGCGCTGGTGAAGGACTACAAAATGTGCTAAAGTCGAACCTGGGTCCTTTAGGGACTATTAAGATGTTTGTCCAGTTCTGTATTCCTTAATATGAACATAGCTAACTTTTATCAAGGCTTGTTGATGGAGCTGGCGCGGTACGGACCTCCCACCCTCTTGGGAACACCTCTAATTTGCAAATTTGTGCAGATTAAACTTACGAAAGATGGAAACGTTCTGTTACGGGAGATGCAAATCCAAAATCCTACAGCTGTTATGATCGCAAGAGCTGCGACAGCCCAAGACGATATCTGCGGTGATGGCACAACCTCAGTGGTGTTGCTTGTTGGAGAATTCTTGAAGCAGGCAGATAGATATATCTCGGAGGGCTTACATCCTAGAATCATCACCGATGGCTACGAAATTGCCAAGGTGGAGTCTTTGAAGGTGAGTCCACATGCTATTTGTTCAGGGCGGCAGCTAATTATCTATAGTTCCTGGACACGTTCAAGATGGAGAAAGAAGTTGACCGAGAGTTACTCATATCTGTTGCACGCACCTCCCTTTCTACGAAGCTCAACCACACCCTCGCCGAGAAACTCACGCCCGATATCGTCGATGCTGTTCTCTCCATCTACCAGGCACCCGCGAAACCCGACTTGCATATGATCGAAATCATGAAGATGCAACATCGTACTGCTTCCGAGACTCAACTCATCCGAGGATTGGCTTTAGATCACGGAGCGAGACATCCTGATATGCCGAAGAGGGTCGAGAATGCCTTTATTCTCGCCTTGAACGTCAGCTTAGAGTACGAAAAAACCGAAATCAACTCGTCGTTCTACTATTCGAGCGCAGAACAAAGAGACAAGCTTGTCGAGAGCGAACGTCGTTTCGTTGATGAGAAGCTGCGAAAGATTGTCGAGTTGAAGAAGGAGGTGTGCGGTAATGATCCTAAGAAGGGATTTGTCATCATAAACCAGAAAGGAATCGATCCCTTGTCCCTGGATGTTTTGGTCAAGAATGGAATCTTTGCGTTGAGACGGGCGAAGAGACGGAATATGGAGAGATTACAGCTGATCTGTGGCGGCACGGCACAAAACAGTGTTGATGATCTGTCTCCAGAGGTTCTTGGCTGGGCAGGAAATGTGTACGAGCACGCACTTGGCGAGGAGAAGTTTACATTCATTGAGGACGTCAAGGAGCCAAAATCGGTAACGCTCCTCATCAAGGGACCAAATCAGCACACCATCGCCCAGATTTCTGATGCGGTCCGAGATGGTTTAAGAAGTGTCTACAACATGATTGTCGATAAGAGTGTTGTACCAGGTGCCGGAGCCTTTCAGGTGGCGTGTGCAGCGCATTTGAACAGCGAGGCTTTCCGCAAAACTGTCAAGGGCAAGGCGAAGTGGGGAGTCCAGGCCTTTTCTGATGCTCTGCTCATCATCCCAAAAACTCTGGCTGCAAATGCTGGACATGATATTCAAGACGCACGTAAGTAGCCGCCAGTCACTTGTCAACATTAATTTACTAATGTGAGAACAGTTGCCATCCTTCAAGATGAGCAAGCAGAGGGCAATATTGTCGGCCTAAATCTCACGACTGGTGAGCCTATGGATCCAGTCCTAGAAGGTGTTTTCGACTCGTTCCGAGTAATTAGAGCTGCTATTGCTTCGAGTTCTGGCATTGCATCCAACCTGCTTCTATGCGATGAGATGCTCAAGGCTAGACAGATGGGCAGAGCAGCTGGACCGGGTCCTGGAATGGACGAGTAGGTGCATGATGATGGGCTTGGCTTTGCTTGAGCTTTGTACCGTGGTGCTAGCATGGAAAAGGTCTCGGCGCTTTTTGTCTGTCATGTAGCACTGCATATTGTATTGTACAACATTCAACCGAGTGGGCACATATAATGAGATGCCTTCACAAGGTGGAAAGAATAGATAGAATGAAAAGCATGCCGAATACCATAATATCTCAAAAGTGCATGTCCCGTGCGCCCCTAATTCTTCTAACAAGACGTGTGTGATGTGGGGAAAAGCACGTAGCTAATAGAATTTAGCTTGTTTTAAGGGTTTTAGTTAGCGCTAATAGCGTCCTATATATGTAGGCAGTTTCTCTTTTCTATTTACGGTTTGCTCGAGGCGCGCTAATAATTATTCAAGCAACCAAGTCTGATATTTAATCAAAGAAAATATCGATAGCATGTTGAGAGCCCTACGGCTCCATATATAAGCTATTCATATATTCTTAAAGATTTGCTTCAGTTAAATTTGGCACTATTGGAGGCATAGGAAATAGAGAAGCACTAGTATAAAGTATAATAGAAGTAGTTTTAGGTGCAAGCTATTATATTACTATTGGACTAAAGTAGGAAGGTAAGAACTAAACTATAGAGTGGAGTATATGTGATGGCCCAGATTATGCTTGGTATCAGAGAAAGAGAGGTCTAGTTGGACCTGATTAGGCTTAGCTAGATCATATCCTGCACCTCGCAACATACCCCAATCAAAAAGCACTTTCCCTCTATACAAGCTGCGAATATATTATGTTCTATGCAACTACCTAACTCCCTGTCACTAATTCTGGTGACAATTGCAATTCTACAATACATGCGAGATTAGTGACCAGTTGTCAATGCCTCCTCCCTATCCTTAACAACTTTTTGGACTACTGGTCTTGCCATGAGTCGCTGGTTCCACGCATAAAAATTGGGATAGGTCTTCTCCGCATCGTATTCTCCAATGCGGTCTCCAAAGATCCAAGGGACCAATAGATCCCAAGTGACGAAAGAAAGATCGGCAATAGAGCTTGAAGCATTGTCAGTGGACGATTTGTACAGAGGTGAGGTGCCCAATAGAAGATCCTACCACTTGTCACCGACTAAGTACTCCTTTCCTGCGAGTTCCCTGTCGAGCACAGAGTGCACACGCTTGATCTGGTCGAAGTAGCGGTCTATTGCGCTGGGGATTGTCTCTGGGTGGATCCTGGCAAACCACTAGAGTTTAAAGTCAGCGTATGTCTAAGTAATAAAGAAATGGGTATAAGCGCTTTATGGAGGTGCGTACACTGGCTTGTCCGAAATAGGGTCCTTGTTCAGACATTTGAAAGTGAATCCATTGAGACTGGTAGAACTTTTCGGGAGAAGTAGAGAATGACAATGCGTCCTTGGTATCATAGGTCTCGGCAAGATATTCGATGATAGCGCCTGATTCAAACAGAGTGATGCCTGTGTTTGGATCCTCAATCGTCGGGACTCTCCCGTTGGGACAGATTTTCAAATATGGTTCTTTCTTCATCTCCACCACATCGAGGAATTTCGGCTCATAAGGAATGTTAAGTTCCTCGAGAATGATTGCTACCTTCCATGGGTTAGGTCCCTTGGCTATCAGATGTTAGTACTGCTCTTGTGGCACTCGACTAAGAAAATTGGAACTAACCGTGGCTGTAAAGAGTAATTGGCTTGACCATGTTTGCGATTGTGATGTTTCCAAAAGACCTGTACATTCTTATCGCATTTCACTATACCTGGGGCTGCCATTTTATGTACCTTTCCTTAAATCAGTGGTATCAAATGGGACTAGGGCGAACCAGTAATAATCTAACCCCTCCATCTGTCAGGGGTGTATGTTTTCCGCTTTGTAAGAATTTGTCAACGACTTGGGAAGTTTATTAATGATGCCACATCGTTTTCTTAGGGTGGACCAATGATTCTCTCTTGCCTCGGATGAATGGAACATTTGAGGTGTGGTATGATATGCTTGTAAACGAATATAGTATCACTGTCCGAAGCCGAGCCTACCCACTGTACGGAGTATCCCTCGAAACTGCTCCGCAACAGCCTCTGCATTTGTAGTAATATGAGACGGTATGTGCTTTGCTTTGCTTGACATGTTTTGGCATTCAACGCAAAGCCTGGATATACGAAGCAAATAGCGAACTCGGTTTGAATGTTGTTCGGGTTTAACTTGGACCAGTAGGTCTGCAGGAAAGGCTTACAGACTCTTCTCCAAATACCAGTACTACTAATTCCAAAAGCCCTTTCGTATTTATATCTGATAGCCCTTACAATAGACTTCCATTGCACTTGAATGATTCTACAACCCTCCGCTTTAACAAACGACCTCACCCGCCATGTCCTCTGTCGACATAAGAACACCTCCCGGATTACGAGATGAAGCCCGCCGTACCATCACCAATGTAAAGATGAAAGACGTCGTATTCTTCGAGAAATACTCGCAAGAAACCGGAGGGGAGTACTCGCGATTCGAGGTGAAGCTTTCAGCCGGTGGCGGCAACGTGAACCATTACCATCGCACCTACGTCGAGAGCTTCTTCGTGAAGTCTGGTATTCTGGGCGTCGAGCTTGCCGGGAAAACCTTGAAGCTTTCTCCTGGCGAATCAGCCGAAGTCCCGATAGGGTCGATCCATCATTTCTTCAACGACTCGGAGGAGGATTGCTGTTTCGTAGGAGGATGCACACCAGGACATGAAGGGTTTGAGAAGGGAGTTTATATCATCTACGGATTGGCTAATGATGGGCTTACCAATGAGGAGTCGGTGCCGTCGAATATCGTGCATCTGTGCTTGGTTATGGTTATGAGCGAACTGTATTGGACGGGGTTACTATCTCTTGCTATGCCAATTGTAAAGCTGATAGCGATATATGGGAGGTGGTGCGGGGAAGAGGAAAGGTTGTTAAAAAAGTACTGGTGAGTCCACCAAGGAGTGGCTAGCATCCCATTATATATGCAGTATGAAATGCTAACTTGCTTGATTCAGGTACCAAGAAAATCTTGGGAGGTTGTCACTTTGAGAACTGTTGAAAAGGTAGCGTTCGCTTTCTCCTTAGACTTAGCTAATTATGTTAGCACTCCACATAAAACTCTCCGCATAGGCTAGCGCCACTCTATATCATCTCTTCCGCCGTGAACTATATATTTTGACGCTATATTCTTTCGCCTCAAAATTGTTAACTTTCGATATTGGAATTAGTTGCCTGTATGAACCTTAAAAATAGAACTTGGGTATATTTATATGCAACCTCAATACTGAAAAATCAAGGAATATATTTTTATAAACCTTTGGATATACCATAGTGATATTCTTTTCGTTTGGCTTAAAACTCGTTGAAATAATGGTTCATAAGTAGCTTGAAGACCTCGGCTCGGACTCATCCACGTTATTGATATCATTAAATTCTTCAGCTTGTACCTACCTCTATTGTTGCCGCTAACTCGGTTGGATAAGGTCATGGGTACTTGGCTTGAGTTATACGAGCTGGTCGTAAAGAGGTTAATTGGCGGCGAGGCGGGTGGGGAGAGCAGTCTAGGCTTTCGGCTGGACACAGAATATATTGTTCTTGGTGGATAAAAGAACCGGGGTCACTTGACTTGGAGTTGCAATGCAGATGGTTGTGTCTGGGGAAGATTTACTAATATATCGGGGTATTTCAGGGGCGGCCAAATTCGGTATAGGGACACCACTAGGTGGTACCGGAGGCTTCTACCCACCTGGCCGCCGATCCTCACAATAATTGACCTAGAAAACCGACAGCTTTCGAGAGCTGAACAATCTGAACATTTCCTACCTTCTTCCTTCTGCTTTTCATTTCATTATTATTACCGGTCCACAGCGACGTGTGCCATCCAGACCAGTAAATCGATTTCTGATCAAAAATGCTCATCAGAGTATCGAAACACTAGCGACCTTTCCTTCGCATTCCCAGAACTTTCTCCTTTTGGACCCCTCTGCTCGCATTGAGCCGCTCACCCTCGAGACACGAAGCTGTTCAGAATGATTATGATGCGATTCAGACGGTATCGCGTCTTCCTTATATTCGCGGCTCTAATTACGATTCTCCTTATTCGATTGTCACACCGAAAAGACTGGCCGCAATACTCTCAATCCCAAAGCGTGGGAGGTGCGTCGGATACTGCCCCAGCTAGACCAGACTCCTTTCCGAAATGGACGCCGCCGGTAGAAGAGGAGCGGCTCATAGGGCTTGAAAAGAGCAAACCCGAAACGGAAGAGAAACCACAGCGTAAACCAGAAGTTGTGCTGCTCGAAACGACGCCAAAGACGACACCCACTTCGATCCTCAATGTCAAAACAACGACAAAGTCCAGTGCCACTGCTCAAGAGACAGTACCGAAGTTTACTCCACCAAATAGGCAAAGGCCGCCACCAGCTGCAGATGTATACAGCGGAGATGTATATAACACAGATGTGGATGACGTCCATCCCGTGGCACCTCCTGGCAGGCAGGAATTGCTGGAGTTACCAGCGGCTACGAGTGCGATACACTGGTCCAAACAGCCGGAACATTTCCCAGTTCCCACTGAATCCATAATCAAACTCCCAACTGGCACGCCAGTTTCAATTCCCAAAATTCAATATGCTTTCCACGAGGAGACATCGGATATGAAGCGGGATCGGGAGCAGAGGCAGACAATTGTGAAGCAAGAATTCGAGAAAGCGTGGGGAGGGTACAAGAAGCATGCTTGGCTTCACGATGAATTGTCACCAGTGTCGGGGAAGTTTCGTGATCCATTCTGCGGATGGGCTGCAACTCTTGTCGATACGTTGGATACGCTATGGATCATGGGTTTGGAGGAAGAATTCGAAGAGGCGGCTAAGGCGGTTGATTTGATAGACTTCACTACAAGTCCCCGGAGCGATATCCCGATGTTTGAGACGACTATTCGGTATTTGGGGGGTCTTCTTGCGGCTTACGATGTCAGTGGTGGGAGATACAAGAACTTGTTGGACAAGGCTGTTGAGCTGGCTGATATCCTGATCGGGGCTTTTGACACCCCGAACCGTATGCCAATTTTATACTACAGATGGAGACCAGCTTTTGCATCTCAGCCACATCGTGCTAGTCAGAGATCCAATCTTGCTGAGCTGGGATCACTGTCAATGGAATTTACAAGGTTGGCACAGTTGACTCAGGATCAGCGTTATTACGATGCTGTAGCTAGGGTTACAAATGCCCTTTCAGAATGGCAGGATCGGGGAACTGCACTAGGAAATGTCTTCCCGGACGATGTGGATGCGTCTGGTTGCAATAGGACAGTTGAACTTACCAGTCAACAGCCTGTTGCATCATTTGTTCCTGCCATGTCAAAAGACGATGAAAAAGTTTTGGGATATCAGCCAGATACCCCTGGAACGGTCGCCGAGCCGAGGAAGAAAGGAATCAAGGACTCTCCTTCGGGTCCAGGATCCTTACAAGTTCAGATCTTACCCGGTGAACTAAGCAAGGCTCACATCAAGGATTGGGAGGATCCAAAGGACAAAGTTGAGACTAAGAAGACTACGAAGAGAGATGTGGGAAGTGAACCTGATGCTGCGAGTGCGAATGGTGAAGAGCCTCACACTCCTCCCACTCAAGTCAACCCAATCAGCGGTTTGCCTTCACGCCCTAACAATGGAGAAGTGATGCAAAATATGGAAATACAAGCAGAAACTGCTTCGTCAAATTGGGATTGCAAACCGCAAGGATTAGAACCTTCCGAAAATTCTCTAAATCAGGCTTTGAAATTTGGAATGGGTGGTGGGCAGGATTCAACATACGAATACTTTCCAAAGGTAAAAATCCCACAACAAGCATTCCTCATGTCCTCAGCCATGCTAATAGGTCTAGCAATTCTTGTTACTGGGTGGTCTCGAGACTCAATATCGTAAGCTATATCTCAAGACCGTTGAAGATATCAAGAAATGGATGCTTTTTCGACCCATGGTCCCGGGAAACCGTGACATTTTGTTCGCCGGTACTGTTACTACGAGAGGAGACCCCGAAAACGATATCCAGTTGAATCCTGAAGTGGCGCACCTCACGTGCTTCATTGGCGGTATGATTGGGATGAGTGCGAAGATATTTGGCCTTGAAAGCGATCTAGAACTCGCGAAGAAGCTTACCGATGCATGTGTATGGGCCTATGAAAGCACGCCTACCGGAATAATGCCAGAGACCGCCATTGCTTTCCCTTGCGCAAGTTCCGAGGATTGCAAGTGGAACGAGACGCTGTATCACCAAGAGCTGGATCCAATCTGGAATGAGAGAGACGGGAATGTGGAATCTTATAAGAAGGCTAAACTGGAATCTGATGAGCAATTGGCAGCAAATGCGAAGGCTCTTGCTTCCAAGAAAGAGGCGCAAAGGCTCAATGCCCAGAATCAAGACGAAGAGGTGGAATACGATGGCAACCCTCATGGGAATGGCACGGCTGCTTTAGAAAAGGATGGCACGGTGTCACTACAAAAACGGCAATCTGAGAGCTCCCCAAAACTCGAAGTCCCTGAACCTATTACGCACAATTTCAAAGATAGTTCTATCGGGAAAATACCCGCTGAAAACTCCAAGACCCCAAAGTCAAAACCGAAGGTTGCTCTATCACCTGAGGAAGAGAAGTTTTATCACCAGAAGGCAGCGTCGACAGCGGATGATCTGCTGACCGTTGCGACGGGTGGACGTATGGACGAGCTGCCTTCCGTGGAACCAGTAGAGCCGCCTATGCGCGATCCGTCGATGCCATTTACACACGAGGAGTTTGTTGACAATCGAATCGCGCAAGAGGGACTCCCTCCCGGATACACGTATATCAAATCCAACAAGTACATCCTAAGGTAAGCCCAACTCCCTTCTGAACTTAGTACATGAACTAACCCTAATCTCCAGACCCGAAGCGATCGAGTCAGTATGGTATATGTACCGCATCACAGGCGAGACAACATGGCAAGACAAAGGCTGGAACATGTTCGAATCAATCATCAATAGCACATCCACCAAGTACGGCCACTCAGCCATCCTCGACGTCACGTCGCCTCGCAACGAAACATACCAACTTGATGAGATGGAAAGTTTTTGGACCGCGGAAACGCTAAAGTATTTCTACCTGTTGTATTCGACGCCTGATGTGATCAGTTTGGATGAATGGGTATTGAATACTGAAGCTCATCCGTTTAAGAGACCTTCTTGATTTACTGGCTGATGCGGATTTGTACTGTAAATGGGTTGCGGGAGTTGGACTTTGGGGGCTAGCAAAATATGCTCTTGGGATTGGATTGATTGGGACATCGCATAACTCAGGACGAGATGTATGTGCCAGGCGTTGGGCTAGCGTGCTTTGAGAGATAGATTGTCTACTGTACACCTCGAATGAAATTCTTTGGTTCTATGTTCTATGTTCTATGTTCTATGTTCTATGTTCTATGTTCTATGTTCTATGTTCTATGTTCTATGTTCTATGTTCTATGTTCTATGTTCTATGTTCTATGTTCTATGTTCTATTCTATGTTCTATGTTCTATGGCTGGTTATCGAAAATCTATCTCCCCGGTGACGGCGATGAAGCAGGCAAGTGCCAAATGAAAGTCAAAAACAAAGACTAAATCTGCTGGAAAGTCATGCCCTCCCTGTGAGCGCCTCACATCAAAAGCTTTATTTTATACATGTAATGTTTGATTTGCAACACCTTTCTGGAACGAATCTCCACTATATAATTCACTACAACACCGAAACAAACCTCACTTCATCTCCAACCCCTTGCTCATCTTTAAGCACATACACTTCGTTATCCTACACAAGAAAACCTATATTCTCCAATTCGCCAATGCCGGTTCCAAAATATCATCCACAACCCTTTCCACATAGCCTCTGGGATCCGGATACCCCAACGGATCCCCCAATCCAC
>QGMJ01000532.1:0-23021 GCA_007821545.1 Lachnellula subtilissima
TAGGCCCAGAGCTTGCGCGCGAGCATGAGACGGGGATGAGCAGGCCGCCGTGTGGGGGCCCTTGTGCGTGCGGAGGCGCGAGGGAGCCGTAGAGATCGCCCCAGAATACGCAGGGGAGGCCGAAATTGGCGCGTAGGAGGAGTAGGGCGTATGCGATGGGGAGGAAGAAGGGTGCGACGGGCGTCTGGGATATTTAGTAGCTTTATTTGTTATATTGTGACGTTAGAGATTTACCTCGAGGGATTGGCCGGTTTGCTGGATTATCTTGGTTAATAGTTCTAGATGAGACAGGTCGAGGGCGTCAGGCTTACAGTATCATGGTTTACAACGAAAGTCTGTGTCATGGGTTATTATTTGCATTTGGGGATGGGAACGATGAAGCACTCACGACAGCATTTCTGGGCTTGGTGACAGCAAGACTACCTTCGAAAACCTTCCGCAGGTCCGGCTCAATTCCACGAGAGATGTTGGAGAAGCTCTCAACCAGAGGAACGTCAAAGAGGGAAATACGATGGTTCATATATTCAATATACGCAGACAGAACTTTCGCATCGGCCCTCCAGTACTCACCCACCAGGAACCAATCTTTCCCCACAGTCTGATCAATGTGCCTCAGCAAGTCACGTAGAAATGAAGCTGAATAGTGCTTGATGGCGTCAATACGTAGACCACCGAGCTTGAATTGTGAGCCAAGCCATTCGACCCAATAAAACAGGTCACGGCGGACATCAGGATGACTGTGATCGATATTTCCACACATGCTAAACACAGTTATGAGCACGACTGAGAGGAAGTAGGGCCCTTGAAGACTCAAACTTACAGGAAGTCGTAATTACCAAGTTCCTCATCAACATCATATGCCCACTTCTTACCCTGAAGCCTCCAGATCGCCTGAGACTTGGTCTTGTGATCATGATCAACACCATTGAAATGCTCTTTATTCCACTTCAGCGGACTATACATATTCCCCCTTCCAGGGAAATCAAACTTCGTCCAAGCCTCAATATTATACGGCTTCCCAAGCTCCTTCAAACGATCTGGCAGAAACCCGTCAGCCAAACCCCTCCAACACGCAATACATACCCTCAGCATCAACCTTAACCGCAACGACCTTCTCCGTCCGATCAGCACCAGTCCTATGATTAAACACCGCATCAAACAAAATCCTAATCCCATTCCCATTCGCAGCGTCAACCAGGCTCGCCAACTCCTCCTTAGTCCCCCACTTGGTGCACCGCGCGCCCCGCTGCTGGAACTCGCCCAGGTCGTACAAGTCATATACATCGTAGCCGTTACTCGTGAACCACGCGCCTTTGTAGGCGGGCGGGATCCACATGCTGGTTATGCCCAATGTGGCGAGACGGGGCATCAGAGCTGCTAGCCGGGTCCAGTGTTGATGGTCTGCGGGAATGTACCATTCGAAGCCTTGGAAGATGGTTTGGTTTGGCGGACAGGCCGCGTCGTCGGGGATTAGGCGGATGGTTTCCATTTTTGGGGGAGTTGAGTAGATCGAGATGGGCTGGATGGGATGGGATGGGGTGGGATTAAGAAGTTGTGTTATATTGCTGACACAACATAGCTTCCACCAGTGGCTACACTACTGCAAGCCGAGATTCGCAAAGGGCCTACAATTGGGCACCTCGAAGTTCTATGAAGGGCTGTAAACGTAGAGTAGTTAAGTCGAGATACGCATAAGATTTTACTAGCGTAGACTAGGCAGGTAGGTACTATATTATCAATTTCTCGACGAGGAGCTCTCGGCTAGGTAAAGGGGGCGGGGTACCAATACACCAATCAATCTTACCGAAGACTTACTTTAATTATCGGAGTTAACCAAGACACAGAAGCTTGAGAAATGATTACCTGTCACGTATAAGTCGTCCTAGTAGCTATTATTGCTGATGGGTAAGGAACCCTTCTAATATTGCTAGCTTGAAAGACATGACAGCTATGAAGACTGGTGAAGCTTGGGCGACTCTTTTAGACCAAGGAAACCTACCAGCAGCACGAATGTGTCGTACAGGAAAAGAGGAAGAGCTAAAGAAAAGCTAACCGATTGACATAATCATATATATAATCATCCTGTACTCCCTTATGTTACATGACGGGATTTGAACACACACTCGAATACAGGACCGTTGAAAATTCTTCCTCCACCACCGCCTCTTACCATTTCAATGGCTCAAAACCCAGCTCTTCCACGTGGGCCCTGGCAATTGCCCTATCCAATTATCTGTCGTCATCCAAGCTCCCCAAACAATCCGAGAACCCGCGAAACGAAATGCCAGAGTGTTCATTAAAACATCATCGGCGGGAGGGGTCCCCACAGAGGCTGCAACGCAGGTCAGACACTAGCCGCGGCCTAAATTTACAGGACGGTGAAGGCTGGAACACCCCTAGGACTCCAATAAGTACCTTTGTATAATATCAGAACAGATTGTTATTCAGTACTGCAACTGGTCAAGTACCGTATCTCTGGCAGCAATTAAAACTCGGTGAAATCCAACATCGGCCTCGTATATCGTCAAATTGGCTAGACCGTCCTGAGTCCAGACTCCCTCCATACGCGGAAACTACGGACGAGCCAAAAACAATTTGGCCGAAGATTTTGCAGACCAAGGCCGAGCTGCTGCCCAATCCGCAAGGTCTGTATGCAAAGAAGACGCGGAAAAGCAGTCTAAAGGATAGCCTCGCGCCCTCAATAAACCATAATATCAATCGGTCCCACGATCCGGCACCTCACACTCGCACTTGCCTTGGTTGAATGAAGTACGGTACGGTACGGTGCACTTCATACCTCACCTCATTAATAAGCCCACCTTATTTTAGACGAACCAGAGAAAGACAATCAGGTCAGGTCCTCCTCTCTCCTGACGAATGAGTCGAGCGGATTCTTGGGACCCCTCGTCTCTCCATCCTGCCCGCCTGCTGCCCCGCCCTGCCCGCCAACTCTGGCTTGGGACATCCACATCACCACAACGTCGTCTCCGTCGACTAAAAGAAGGGCCGCTTCGCCCAAACTCTTCTCTCCCCCTCCTGCAATAATACCTGGCACGAGATCATTCCCGGCAGCAATCGACGAAGACAATCTCTACAAAGCGCACAAGGTGTCGAGTCAAAACACCCACACCCGCACCCCTATCAGTCTTCTCCACCTCTTCTCCTTCGCATTCCTTGCCATCATCCTCGTAAGACCCCACCCACCTGTAGTGGGGGAATTGGAGACTGAAAATTGCGTGGCAGATTGTACAATTCTTTTTCGCAGACACCCCTTCTATCCATCCGAAGATCGTGAATCGCTATACCCCTACGTCATTTTCCCCTCCGGCTCACATTGTCGACGGTGGGACTTGCGAAACCCCTCCTCCCTTTCCTACAGAACCTCCGATATCGAGACCACACACGATGGTTTTAGCAGTGGAAGCGAAGCGGATTGCCGCTGAATTCGAAATATCGGATACCAAATTGAATGAGATCAATTTGGAATTTATTCAACAGATGAGTGCGCGCAACCAACATTTTCCTCTGGGAATATTCTTTTGACTGTGGCATAGAGGAGGGCTTGGCGACAAATGGCACCAATTTGAGCCAGATTCCTACATTCGTCACGGCAGTACCGAATGGAACAGAAAAGGTAGGAACACACATGCCTCTTGGAGAGCTGGGCTGATAGATCTAGGGACTTTACCTGGCTGTGGACCTTGGAGGAACGAACTTCCGTGTCTGCTCAGTCAATTTACACGGAGACACCACTTTTGATATTGTGCAATCGAAAGTAGCAATCCCAAAGGAGCTGATGGTAGCTAAGACCGCGAAAGAACTTTTCTCTTTCCTTGCGAAGCAGATTGAGTTTTTTCTAAGGGAACACCACGAGGAGCACTTCAATGCAAACATCAGGCGGCGTCAAACAATCAGTACGCCAGAAGGATATAGAGATGAACATATCTTTCGATTGGGGTTTACATTTAGTTTCCCGGTTCATCAAATAGGGATCAATAGAGGAACACTTATGAGATGGACTAAAGGCTTCGATATTGCAGACGCAGTTGGACAGGATGTCTGTAAATTACTACAAGACGAGATTGACATCCTCAAATTACCTGTTAGAGTGGCAGCGTTGGTTAATGACACTGTTGGAACGCTTATGGCAAGATCCTACACATCACCTGGAAAGACCAGCACCCTCTTGGGAGCCATTTTCGGCACTGGGACCAATGGTGCTTACGTTGAGAGACTTGACAAGATCACAAAGCCAATGGATGGCGAGTATGACAACAGCACCGGCGATATGGTAGTAAACACAGAATGGGGTTCTTTCGACAACAGCATGAAAGTACTCCCTAGCACCATATACGACCAAATCCTAGATCAAGACAGCGTCAACCCCGGTATTCAAATGTTCGAGAAACGAGTCTCAGGCATGTTCCTCGGCGAAATCCTCCGCATTGTCCTCGTCCAAACTTTGAAGAACCCTGCCATCTCCCTCTTCAGTGGTTTCGAAATCGCCTCAACTGCACCCATCCATGCCCAATGGGGTGTTGACAGCAGTATCCTTTCCGAAGCAGAAGCAGACTCCAGCGCCGACCTATCAAAATTACGGGGATACATGAAGACATCCCTGGGTGTCTCAGCCGCTACCGTTGAAGATGCCCTCGCTGTAAAAGAAATCGCACACGGAATCGCACTTCGAGCCGCCCGTCTCTCCGGTGTAGCAATCGGGGCCATCATACTCGAGACAGGGCGTCTGAATCCTGGCTCCTCTGCAGTACCCGGCCCAAAATCAACCGCTTCAATCGTCGAAGACGTCAAGAATCTCAACGTCACCGAAGCAGCATCCGCTACTGTTTCCAAACTCGCCAATACAACTGGCCTCGCCGTCAACGAGGACGAGATCGTCGATATTGGTGTTGATGGCAGCTTGGTTGAATTTTACCCTCAATTCGAAGAATACATGCGCGAAGCTCTTAGGTCCCTAGAAGGGATTAGCGCCGCTGGCGAGAGGAGAATCCGCATCGGCATTGCGAAGGATGGTAGTGGGGTTGGCGCGGCGCTTATTGCGCTTGTGGCTGCGAAGATGGAGAAGCCGTTGGATTATCTGAAGCCGCTAAAGGGAAAGCTGGACGAGATCAAGGCTGGGGTTTCCTAGGGGGATATTCTCTATGTCTCTATCTCGGTCTCGGTCTCAACTGCACTGATGGCGTTGCATGCATTTTGATATCGTACCTGTATACATTTTGCTTTCTTTGCAAGCATGGCTAGGTAGCGGTAGGGGTATGTAGTGTTGGGAGAGAGCTTAGAAATGAATACATGAATATAAACATTGAGAGAGAGTGTGTGTCTCATGCTCCTAGGGCTAAAATCTAGTGATATCATAGATACAAAATGATGTCGCCCCCATCACCAAGTTGTGGTACAAAACGGAGTAGGCAGTAGATGGGCGGCACTCGAATGATTTGCAGGGTCTATTTTAAGACTATTATACTCCTGTACAGTATTGTACGTGACACTGTCGACGGGACTGCCGATAGGATCTTGCCTAAGGTATCTATCTGAACGAGATCATGTGACCATTCTTGAGGCATTTTTGCCATTTGGTCGCCAGTGGCGGTGAGATAGATCGCTGGCTGCGTGGGGAGCCGATGTCCACTAGCATGCAAGTCATAAGCTGCAGATAATCCGTTTTCAGCACTGTAAATTTGATGTCGAGCTGCGATCCGCGGCAGGCGTAGAAATTACTTTGCAAGTAGAAATTTCCCCAAGTCCCATGATTAGGTGCCGAATTTGAAGGTTGGGAGATATGATGTTACGGTCCGTACGGGGACCGTGGGGGACCATACCGACAATGCATTTCTGGCGGGTATACCGAGGGCTGTGGGTATTTTTCAGTGGGACAGAGTTCTCTGGGGTGCAGTTGGGATGAACTTGGTCTGCTCCTTCGAGGCACAGGAATCAGGATTCCTGCATAGCATTGCTCGAAGCTGGATGAGCGGATGATCAGAGGGGTCCTTGCAAGTTGCAATAGGGCTTCCCGAAGACAGTAGAAAGAAAAGAAAAGAAATCGGAATCAGATGGCTCTTTCTGAGCCAATCACTTGGAAGTGAGGCCCAATTGTATATGATGACTACTAGTGTGGAAGGCTTCGTGGGGGAAATAACAATGGATCAAAATCGGATCGGGGGTTTGTGATTTCCCCCGTCCCAATCCCCCACTGTACCAAAAATTATATCAAAGAAAGGGTTCTGAGATGTGCCTGGTGGCCTATCTTGTGCTTCCGGCTTGCGTCTGATGCAGCAAGCTGCAAATAGTGCTGTGCATGCTGTGCAGATGATCATATTCCTCAGATTTTTTTTTTCAGATCTTTCTTAGCCTCTGCAAGCTCTTTTTCCATCCTCAAATGGTACATTTTGGGGGTCCCAACTTAGGTCATTATTCTCAAGTTTTCCAAGTCACCATCAATGTCTTGGGAATCAGTAGTGGGTCTCGGGGTCTAATAGCAAGACTATCTGTATTCGCAATAGCGGCTAAGACATTGTGGCTGTTGCTGGGAAAAGCACAATGGGATGCTATGCGCATACAAGGGCAGCGACCTTACGGGAAAATGAGGAAAAGGAGTCTGGCGGCGTCTCTGGGCTCTTCTGATAAACGCCCGAAGTGTACAACTGCATACATATGTTTTAGATTCGCACACGAAGACAAGCTACGGGGAAATTTCTTCTGCACGATGGCGGTTATAGGTAGGTAGTCATAGTCTAAAGTAGCTTAAAATCCGTTAGACCCCGTCTGCATTTATTTGCAGGAAGACCTTTTTATAGGCCAAGAAGTATATACGTAACATAATTGGACTGGTAGCGGTTACTCTCAGCCTTGTATTAATTAAGTGACACTGTAATTTAGAGCCAAGGCTCAAATACCGAGGTGAAATTTGATATGATAAGACGACACTTTGACCATATATTTGGAAGACTTTTACTTTATGAGTGCCTCTGCATTATGTTCTGATTTAACAAAGCCGTTCTTTGCAAACTATACAATACCGTGAATATAATATAGTAGCGGTATTCTATCAAGTCTTTATACTTCGTGTGGCCCGGAGAGTATCCGTTTCAAGCTTAGATCACCGAGCGGCCGTTTGCCCTTCAGGATTCTTAAAACGGCCAAGGAGTAGTAGTTGGTGCCCGTACTCTGCTATATGATTTCGCACTTCGCCCACTTTATTCCTTCCACCTCCCATTTTCTCGTCAAAAACAAAGGGAAACCCCTTCCGTTTTGGCCCATACTGGCCTGGTGTCCAGCTGTGGCGCCGTTGCGGCGTAAGGCTTTGCCAGTGTGCGAGCGTCTTTCATATTTCTCCTCTCAATTCCGCATCTATTAGGCGTTGGAGTCCTCGATTCATCACTTGGAGTTTTTGGCATATACCAGACAAACGAAGACAGCATTATATCCCCACATCGATTCCCCTTTTCTTGATTGCTACGCGACTCGATTGTTCGACTCGGCAGTCCACTGCGACTGCTAACAACACATATATTTACATCTTGACGGTGCTACATATCTTCTTGTGGTAGACCGTTCGGCCGCCTGGTCGTTCGGAGCCACGCCTCCCCATTCTCCTCCCTCGCCATCACCCTCCTCAACATCACTCCAATACCCAAAGATGTTGCTCAAAGGCGAAAAGTATGCCTGCGAGGCGTGTGTGAGAGGCCATCGTGTTAGCAACTGCCAGCACGCAGACCGACCTTTACAGCATATTAACAAAAAGGTAAGTCTGACCATTTATTCAAAATACAATAGCTAACGTCTCTTTTACCAGGGTCGTCCAGTCTCACAATGCACGCATTGTAGGACCTTGCGCAAGTCCCGCTCTGCTCACGTCCGTTGTGACTGCGGCAACGACAAGGCACATGCGAAGGGAGCTTGTCCATACGATACTGATTCTCAGGGTGAGTTTTCGTCGGAAATTCAGGTGTAAAAGCAGCATATTCTGACAATCATTATAGCAGACAACTGTTGTTGCAGCCATGGTGGCCGTTGCGCCTGTTCCTTGAAAAAGGAGCATCTCGATCCCGTACCCGAATCCGATTCGGACGAGCCCTCTTCAATTCCAGCTCCAGCTCCAGCAAACGAAAGCCGCAGACCTCGCGCCCTTACTGCGCAGTCGGAGAATGGGTTGACATCCTTTGTCAATGGACGTCATAAGCCAGTACATAAAAGTAACACAATGGCCCACAAATGTGGTTTGCCATATGTGGTTCCTAGGGCACACTCTATTCATGGCCCGTCGCCATCAGGACTTGCTAATCGATCTGTCGACAACTTGCCACATACGAATACCATCGATGCCTTACACAGCGAATCCCACATTAAAGACTCCATGGTCAGTGCTCAGCAGGAGCAACGGATGGTGAAGTCTGAACATGGATCTCCAGTTTTGAGCACAGCAGACAACTTGGAACAATGGGGTGGCGTCTTTCCTCCATTAGACCTCTCAAACTTGTCTGGGGATTACGCCCAAGGCCTCGACGGGTTTTCAAGTATTCCGGACCACGAACAGCCATTATTCTCTGCCGGGCTAAGCGCCGCTTCCATTGATTGGTCCCACTATGATGGCCTTGACTTCAACAACGATAACTTTGCCACATCTTCGTACAGCCAAGCTCCATCTTTCACGGGCTTTGATTTCAGCAGTATTGATCAACCCGCTCTCACAACTACGTCAACTTCGGGTGAGATTTCCGAGGTGGAGGAGTATCCTTCCATGGGAGATGCTGTTCATAGCAGACCAACATTGCCCAACGCCACCAAATATGGTTCAGATTTGGACACCTCGGACTTTGGTGGTGACATTGACAGCTACCGACTAAGCACCGCATCCTCGTACGTCGGTTTGCCTCAAGCTCAATTGCTAGCCGGCAACAATCTAGACACCCTCGACATTGAATCATTTATGAAAGCTAGCAATATGCAGTCCTACTCGGCCAACCACGGCCTTCCTCCTACCAGTTTCGCCGACGACAGCAAGCTTGCAAACATTATGGGCGCTTGGGACAATAACTCAAATTTCCCATCCTTGTCAGCTGATGCCGATAACGATGTTTTCTGGATGAACAATTTCTCGACAACCAACCTTGCAATTGATGAAGCCTGCGGGAATTTAGAACTACCGGAAGAAAATGTTTGGGCTCAATAACATGAGTAGCCCGGGCAGCGGCCCTGCAACGAATTCTCTTTTAGATATCCACCTATGCGTCGACGATTTGTTTATGCAGCGTCACAGATTTTGTGGGATGTTTATGAACGGAAATGTTGAGACTGTCCATAGAATTTCCTGTCACATATTGCAATACATCACATACATAAACTGAAGTGGACGCATTGGTTTAAAATGGTTGCGGAGTCACTTGCCCCGTACCCTTCAGTCTATCTTCATGTCGTGGTCATCATACGACATTTCTTCTATCTCACACTAACCTACCGCGGCTCTTACAGATCCGATTTGATTCTGTACTCCGTATGCTCGGAACAATTGCTGTATAGAACAACGTATTGGCGGGCTCCAGGATTCAACTTCGGCTCTTGACAGTATCTACAATAAAATATTCATACTTGTCACATGTAATTCTCGGATCACTATGATCACCATACTTTAGCCACTTGGATCAAGTATTAATAACCAATATACAGTACATGTTTCAAATGGCCTTGGAGTTTCTACGCGTTTGACTGCCGCGGTACTTCTACCCCTCCACACTTCGACTGCCGGCCCCTTCCCCATCGTTTGGACCATTGCCGACGCTCTCGGGGACACCCATGACACCTTGGCACTTGGTGCCATCGATCTCTATCTGTGGCTGGATTATTAATGGGCACACTTTTTTTAATCTTGGAGATACCATCCCAACTTGCCCTACTATTTCGGATCTCCAAGCCTGAATCATAACAATGGAGATCGGAAAAAGGCAATAGCCGCTGCAACCGTCCCCTCCCTCCCCCGCCATGAATGGTGCATAGATCCCTCGGCCTCCTAAAACAATTCACCGAGTTCCCCTCATCGAGCAGGTCGATTTTCATCGCCAAGAGAACTGGCTCTGAATCTGATATTGCACGAAATATATCCCCCGGCCAGGAAAGCATGAGAGACAGGCCAATGTTACATGATCGGCCCAATCCCATCAAAACGATTAACGTCGCATGATGCCTCTGCATCTCCATCTCCTAAACATTCTGCAGAGATCCAGAGGTTGCTTTATCCGTCACTATAGGCTATCTTCGGCGGCAGAATTGACTGTTCGAAAATCTGGGGAAATTTTGCAGCTGCGATGTGGTATGGTAGGAACGAGAATATCTAGGTTGCAGCTTTCCACGGTACGGGTCAACCTAGCCCGACTGAATTCCAGAATAGAAGAGTGATGTGCTCGTCTCCAAGAGGTGAACAGGGTTGGTAGCCAATGAAGGGGATATATATACACAAGTAGAGAAGCAAAAAGCCGTCAACCTTAGAAAGCATATCTCTGGTTCATGCAGGCTTTAAAACATCTTTACAATACTCCGAAGGGCTGGACCCGTGGCTTTTGGCTTGGGCACTGTACTCCGTATCGAATCCTTGCCTTCCTCTCTCTGATATTGTTATTCTTGGCAGTCGATAGATAGCAGGCGCAACTCACCCCTCGTGGTTTCGTCTCAACCTTCGGATATTACATTTACAGCCAGTGCTCGACTTCAGCTTGACTAGGGACCTGTTCCTATTATGCTGGACGACTAAAGCGTAGAGAAAAGATAAAGAAGCACCAGCCGACTTTACAATTCCTAGTTCACATGGTGGTCGCTGATTGGCTCGAATCGAGGGCAAGCCCATGGACTACAAGATCGGACCACCGGACTGCTAGTCCTCCGTCCTTCCCCCACCCAGATTCAAGCTACTCCACTCTTGAGTCTTGACACCACACGACACCCACGCCCACACCCACACCCACACAACCCCGTCTCCCTCCCGCACTGCATCCGCTCCCCAACATATTCGCAATAACTTTTCGCCGGTGCCAAAAGTACCAAAGTCGCATCTGCAGCAGCTTGACGTTGGAAAGAGCACGCAGAGAATTTCCTGTGCTCTCCAGCCTCTTCGTCGCGCAACGACAGGGCTGTCCCAAAAGGGACCCTTGCCTTGGGATTTGCTCTTCCCGGGCATCACCAGGTACAGGTAAGTTTCATTCATTGAGCCAGAATTGATTCCAGTTCACTTGCTGCCCGCAGCACGCATACTTTATACGCATCCTGTACATGCAGTGTGTTGCTGTGCATCATTGCATTGGCATTGATTCATTTCCATCTGTCTGCGACTCCTTCTACCGAGAAAAATGATAAAGTGTTTCCACTATCAAACAAAGCAACTGACACTTCCCCGGATCACGCAGACAGACACACCCCCCTCATTCGCTCACTCCCGGGTCCTGGGGCTTGAGTCTGGCAATTGAATTGCCATTCCATAGGAACGCGGTAAAATGCAATCCTACCCATCTCCAACCGCGCTCGCCGCCGATCAAGGCCATCCATTCTATGCCTCGAATCAATCTCTCCCCGTCTCTGCCGCAGACGAGCTTCAGCTCAGCGCGCAAATATCGCGTAATCTTGCGCCTATGATGCACGCAGGTCCTGGAGGGCCTTTGGCTGAAGCTCAAGGTTCAAGACCTCAGGAGAATATCAATCACCAATTCGAGCATGAGCAAGATCCGCGCCGCGGAAACCTTCAACCTCTTCAACATTCACCAATGGGCCCTATGGATCACCTAGTTCCCCCGGGTCAATACAGCCCTACGGATGGGTCGGTGGCACCGAGGAAGCGATCGAAGGTATCTAGAGCCTGTGATGAGTGCCGGCGCAAGAAGATTCGTTGCGACGCGACGGGTGAGGTTGTCGACGAGCAATGTTCCAACTGTAGACGTACCAGTGCGCGTTGTCAGTTCAGCAGAACGCCAATGAAGAGAGGACCGAGCAAAGGGTATGTTGTTGCCCGTGAGTCTTATATCAATCTGCTTTTCACTAATGACATGTCTACTAAAGTTATATCAAAGAACTTGCCGAACGGTTAAACCATCTGGAAGGAGCAATCTCGCAAAATGATATGTCTGCTGTTTCAAATCAGTTTATAGGACATCCAAACGACTCTATGCGCCGACCGTCAGACGAATTTTCTCCTCCGCCAAATGCGGATGGGGTCCAGAGGAAGAGAACACATTCTTCAATGTCTGGCGACTTCAACTCTCCTTACCAGAATCAACGGCCTTCCACTTGGGCACAACCTCAACAAGAGCACGCTCGCCAATTTTCACACCAGTCTCCTGCATATGCAACCCCTCAACCCGGTCCAACGTTTCGAGAACCAAACTACTCCCCGAACGGTCTTGCGCCAGCTCCTCAATGGAGAAATGCGCCCGAGCTCCGACAAAGCAACGCATTTGAGAATGCAGTTTCCCTTGAGCAAGGTCAGGTTGATCAGAGTCTTGAATTGACAGATACTATCATTGATCAGTAGGCAGACCCGGTTGAATTTGAATGTCCATAATGCTGATGTCTAACAGATACTACAATACCATTCACCCAACTTATCCTATCCTATCTTTATCCCATAATAGAATCAGAGCTAGACTTTCGAACTGCCCACTTCCTTTGAAGCACGCATTTCATGAAGCGTTACATGCAGCCGTCCTGACTGTTTCATCGCCTGGACATGATATTGCAGCCCAACCAGGCATCCAGAAGGCAACTCAGCTTGTCGCTTCATTCCAATTCGAAAATGCTGCTGCACGCCCTGCTTCTGCGAATTTAATCCTCCTTCAGACAATGATGCTCTTGGCGGTAGAAGCCGAGACTCATGTAACCAATGAACACTCTGGTCCGTCTCGATCTGTCTGGCTGGGTAGTGCTGTTGGACTTGCATATTCTCTAAAGTTGCACGTTCAGAAGCGACCTGAAGACATAGTTGAAACTGATCCTGATTCAGACGACAAGATTGGTAGGAGAATATGGTTGAGCTTGGTCATCATAGATAGATGGCACGCCTCGAGCACGTCCAGTCCTACCTTGATTCCTGACCTGAGTGTGGTTATTTACCTCGAAGATCAAGTTTTGTTGGGCGAGGCGTTTTACCAACTAGCCCGTAAGCACATTTGTCCTGATATGCCATGCAATTCTAACGATATAGGTCTTTCCGTGATTGTTGGCCACTTTGCGGGAGCTGCCCTTGTATTTAACGACCTGACAGCCCCCACCGACCCAACTATACGATTAGCAGGCACACTTCTTCGAGGCGAGATGGAAAGATGGCGCGAGTCTTTCCCACAAACTTCCTTCCCGCCATCCAATTTACCACTGGTCCATATCACCTATTTGCACCTTCGAATTCTAATGGAGCTTCATCATCCTGATTCCGAACCATCTGAACTTTTAGCAGCAGCGTCAAACGTCGTCGCCCAACTAGCCCACAATTCGGATCTCATTAGCCCAATCACCTATCAATGCACAGCTCTTGCGGCATTGGTCCTCATCGAACTTGCCGGCCACGAGAGTACTCGAGAGGAAGCCGAAAGTAACTTGATGGTTCTGTCGCAAAACCGCATCGCACATTCGGCTTGGGACCAGACCATCCGGGATCTAATCAACAAGAAACAATCCGCCGCCGTCGTTCCGAACGCGCCTCTGACTGCCAGTCAGAATCTCCAGCAGCTTGCCGAGCTAGCGACTGCTACTGGCGAGGGTCGCGATTCTACTGCCAGCAAGGAAGTTGATAAATCAGCCACCGCAATATACAAAGAGCTGCGCGGAGCCGTCCGGACTGGATATCTCAATTACATTCTTGGCGTCGAAAGCGGCCTCTGAAGTGAAGGCGTGAGAAGCTTTTCGATTATCTGTCTTTGCTTATATAAGCTAGTCAGTTCCTCGTCTACGAGCTGACATCTGTTCACTTACCGCCGTGAACTATGAATGAATGGCTTGTTTTTTTTTTTGGTTTCTTTTTCATCATTTGAGTATACCCCAATTAAATTATGTATGTATGTACGTTTACGGAAGGGGATAGTAAGCATCGCATCATTGGAGTTTTGGCAATTTTGGCAATTTCTGGGCATTCATTGCATGCATCAAACGGCAGGCAGCATCACATCACATCATTTGCATAAGGAAAGAAAGAAAGGGTCATGAATGAATCGACCAATCAATCAATCAACCTTTTACGATGTAAAATAGATAAATAAGAGAGAATTGAAAAATCATGTACATGAAAGCAAAGTATAAGTTTTTTCTATATTCATTCATTCCCACTTTCTGTGCTACTGTATGGGTTGCTACAGTAAGTAAGGTAAGTACGAGCGAACCTTCACATGATCACAACACCTCCCTCCATTCCCCTTCCTTCTATTCGTTTCATCGCACCTTCCTCTACTGCATTCACATAATTAATTTTCTACAAAAAGGCAGGCAGGTTATGCAATTGCTCGCGTCTCTCTTCCTCTCCCTCTTCCTCTTCTTCCCCTTCTCTTCTATTTCCTCATCTTAGCGTACATACGTAATAATCGTGACTGCATGCATCCACCCACCCACCTATCTAACAGCGCCTGCTAAGACAAAACCTGCGTTTCTATGATATATTCGTTGCTTGCGTTCATGAATGCAATAAGTGGTACATCCCCTCCGTCCTCCTGTGGCCCAAGGTCCCTTGCGTATGGGTCGGCGCAAACTCGCGTCCCCTCCTGCATCTCCCCCATGGCTGGCCAACTCTTTCGTCATGTATTCGTAAAAAGCCAAAAATGTACAGATGACATTATTTAAGAGTAGGCTGGCTGACTGGTGTAATCTTGTCTTCACGTTCGTGGTTGTGTCTGAGCGCAATCAAGACTGGTCCGCTGCCGTCTCATCAAGTCGCTCATCGTGTATAAGGGGTCTCCTATCCACACTCCTGGACGTGATAGTTGATCCGCTCTCGCTGCTGTGCATAGACCCTTCACCCTGCTGCGGAGATGGCCTGTCGCTATGCTGACCGAGCGAGTGCTCAGATGATGATCCTGGCGATGCGAAAACACTCGGCTGTCGTTGTTGGAACCATCCCCCTATCTCCCATGCTCCAGGTTGGTAGAGACATGAGTTGCGAATCTCGACATCCACGATACCTCGCAGAATGATGTTCAGACGCTTGAAATCGACGGGTTTAAGAATCCAGCCGTCAAACCCTGCGTCGATGTAGTGTTGGCGTTCGCGTTCCATGAGCGATGCCGAAACTGCGAAGATGGGAACTCGGCCATTGCTCGCAGCACGAGGGGATAAGATGCTCTGGGAATACTGTTTCTCAAATAATCTAATCATCCTCGTTGATGACAGCCCGTCCACGATCGGCATCTGCATGTCCATGAGCACAACGTCGAAATATGCCGGCTTGTCTCTGTAAACCTCAGCACACTCTTCACCGTTGACAGTGATGTGTACTGCATGACCGCTCTTCTCCATCCGCTTTCGCATAATCTTACTGTTGACAGGATCATCTTCCGCATACAGGACTTGGAGATGCTCCGCATCCAAATTCTTTGATTCTTCCGGAAGTTGTTCAGTCTTTTCATTTGGAACATTGAACAACACGCGAGAGGCAGTATGAGCAGGTGACCCTCCAGGTGAATTGAATTCATCAGGCATCCTGATGGCCTTCATAGGTGTACCATTATCTGTTACAAATTCGGTTCCTGCAAAATGTACGTGTTCCGGAGCCCCGTGGGATATCCTACGTGACAACCTTCTCGGCCTCTCATTGCCGGTTGCCATACGAGCTGAAGATGTTTTGCTCAGACTGCCGGCACTTTTGCGACTGTGTCCACTGCCTTTGCTGTTAGAACGATGTAGACCTTGCTCGCCAGCTTCTTGATCATTACTATGGAAGGGACCGGAAATAGCATCAATGAGTCTGTCCACATCACTCTTAGCACTGCCTCTGCTCTTGCCACTTGAACCACTCTTGAAACTATGCAAACTAGCCAGCTCGTCGATGCTGCGTTTGCGAAGGACACCCTCAGCCTTCAAAGAGCTGACCTTGTCTACAAGGGTAATCTCTCCTTCGGCAGCTATAGATGGTGCAAGATTCGAATTTTGCTTGGCCAATTTCACCGATCTAGATTTTGCATCCTCGTCTCCAGATGCATCATCAGGTAGGACGAAAGGCAATTGGATGACGAAACGAGACCCTACGCCTTGTTCTGATTTGAGACGTAGTTGACCGTCCATATTTCGTACTACCCTGGCCACGACGGCCAAACCGAGACCTAGAATTCGACTGTCCTTCACTTGCGATGCATTGCCATCGCCATCCGGTTCGTTAAATAATCCATCGGCGTCAGTGCTAACTTGTTCCAGATCTCGAAACAGAGCATCAAGTTTCTCGTTCGACATTCCAACCCCGGAATCATGGACCACTATTTCCACGGTGGCTCTCCCATCTGCTACTCCACGTGGATAAACCTCGATGCGGACCCAACCATCAGTTGTATGTTGCATTGCATTGGCAGTGATGTTAGCCACAGCCTGTCTGACCCTTCGCTGATCACCGAGAACGAATTGTGGAACTCCTGGATGATCAATCACCTCATATTCCAATCCCTTGCGTTTTGCTTCTCCCCTGAAAGAATCCACCGCTTCGTGAATAGTAGCATGAAGGTCGAAAGGTTCATCTTTGATAAGTTCCTACGTGAAGATCTCGAAATCAGTATTGCTCTATATGTAGCTGAAACAATGTTCTACGGAAGTTGAGACAATAATTTAGGAGCAGTTAACTCCGCTATGGAGATGTCCGAAGTAGGAAACAATTTCCGAGATAGTAACTTACTTGGCCTTCTTCAGTTTTGGTTAAATCCAGCAAATCGTTAATAACATATATCAAAGATTTTGAAGCGGAATGGGACTTTGCAAGGTTGTCTCTGGTCTCTTGATCAAGTGCACCCTCGAGGGCAATCTCTAGATAGTTGATGATCGCATTGAGAGGAGTGCGAACCTCATGTGCAGAGTTTGCCAAGAGAAGTTGCGTGAGTTGGCTGCTTTGCAAGACAGCTTCTTTTTGCCGCCAGACCTAGAGATTTACATATTAGAAAGAGTAAAATTTCGACTCTAGCGGGAGAAACGTACCTCAATGAATTTTCCGTACACCAAGCACAAAACTGCAGCAGTTTCGACTTGTTCTTCGGTCCATTCTCGGCACTTTCCAATAACAGTTTCATTCCAAGCCATGAAGCTTGTTCTCGGCTCTAGGTATCCTTCTGTTCCTGCTTTGATGAACTTTTCGTATGGATTCCCAGCCCATTTGACTTCTTTTACCTACAGTAAAATTAGACCCCGATCTATGAACGGACTGTTCACGCTCAACTTACTTGGCCTTTTCGAAGGAAAACTATGAAATCACCTGAAAATTGCTCCCATATTAGCAATTGGAAATTCCAAGGCTTGAAATCCCGAGAACTCGATCAAGCATAGGGAATGTACAAAGAAACGGGTTGCTTACTTCCGCCTACACTCAACGGCACCAAAAGTAGACCAGCAATAACTTCGAAACCTGGTGGATATTGCAAGTCAGGGAAATCCTGCCGGATATCTTGTGATGTAGTAACAGAGGTTATTCTACGAAGTCGAAGGTACTCTAACATAGCAAGGGCTTCTTGTGAATGCTCTATTCTCCCCATGATCTTGGTTTCACCACGGATCGATAGGAGGCCAAAATCAGCATCGAAAAGTTTCAAAAGGTCTTCGGAAGAAGCAACGATGTATCCAGATGGGTTTGCTTCTGTTGGGACAGTATTGATAAGCTTCCGTGCTTGGAGTCGTGAGGCGTAAGAAAGTCTCTCGATATTCCTCGACGCAATGTCACCAACAAGACGACACATCTTTCGGATTGGAAACGAGACTCGCATGCCCTTTGAACCATAGGTATGGCAGGCGACGAGCCCCCACAGCTCGGAAAACGCATTGATCGATATACTCATGCTAGACCGCACAGCCATATTCCTCAAATACTTGATGTGAATAGGCGACATCGCTCTCAAGTAGCTAAAAGTCAGATCAAGTGGCTGCTCAAGATCCTCCACAGTTCGACAAACCAAACGAGCTGTCTCGAGGTCCCGGTCGTATAGCAAGCGCACCTTGTTGATCTTATACAGGTCACGTGCTTGTTTTGGGATGTCTGAGGCGGGGAAGTTCAATCCCTTATATAAGTCCGTCGTTGCTCGAGGATCCACAAGTTCAGTGACCACTCTCCCGTTGAAGTTTGCATCGAACTGGTATATCTGTAATATCTCGCAGTCAGCAATGCTGTATAAGTGAGTAGTCTGCAGTCCAGGGGAGTTTAGTGCCGCGAAACTCCCGAGACCTTCAAAGACATTAAAAAGAGCCATCAAGACTCCTGTACTTGTCCGCATGAAAAGATATATGCTCAAAGAATTTGCTTACCATAACACGATGAAATCCAGTGAGCTCTTTGATGACACCGACCAAAATCTTTAAGAATATCTCTAGATTTGGCGCTGAAGATAATTGCTCCTGAACCTGGGACATGATGTTGAAAACTTCCATAGCAGCGGCCTCACCCTTTCGTTTTCTGGCACTCCTTAGAACTCTGAGCGGTTTGCTGGTGTTCTTGGTACTTTCTGCATACTCTTCTGGGGTGGGTTGACTGTGCAGCGTGGTCTCTGGCGGCTCCGGAGTCTCATTATTCTGGGGTACCAAAGGGTATACTTGATCGTCATCTATCTCGAACTCACATATGAGTAAATTCGGAGCGGCAGGATTAATATGCATCGCACACCAAAGCTTTCGGCCTTTTCTAGAGGCCTTCGGCGCTCGAATGCTGATTATGAATACTTCTGGTCCGTTCGATGCTGGATCGGTTTCCTCGTCGCGGATGAAATCGATATGGTCCAGCAAATTATCAGCTTGTTCTTCACTGAGAATGTCGGTAAAGCTCTTCAATTTGAACAGTTCCTGGGGGGTGTACCCGATGATTCGGTGCGAGTTCTCGCTGACAGTGCGGACTAGAAGGTCGCCTCCATCTTGCTCCTCTAAGGCGAGCAATAGGCCAAAACTTTGTATCGCTCCCGGAACATGAATTGGCTCGTCCTCACAATGTTGTAGTGTGCCTCCATCTCGACCCGTAATGACAGCATGTCCCTCAGCGGTTACAGTATGTTTGAATCTCGCCGTAATCAGGTCAGATATACTCTCCCGGTCTGCCGAAGTACGAGTATCGATGGAGCTTGCTGGAGCAACACTCCGCTGACTGACCGAGTCGGAGTCATCAGAGGCAACGTAATTGAATAATTGCACTCGCTTCCCACTATCGATTTGTTTACCATGGTGTCTCTCAGATGTAGGTGGCCTGCGATCATCGCTAGAATTATCAATCGGGAGGCGATTATCTTGAGGTCGTGCATCTGGCGTTGGCGTCTTACCAGGCTCTGACGGGATAGATTCGCTCTGGCGACGACGAGAAGTAGAATTCACCGTATTACCAGCAGAGACTTGAGTGGGGGGGAATAATCTCGTCCTTCGCTAGATCGCCGGCTTGGCAAGTTGTGTGATGTCTGAGAAGTGCCCACGCGAATAACACTTCTGATGGGGTAGACTCGATCCGTGGCAGAAGCTGGGCTTGCTAGTTGCTTGGCCGAGCTGGCACTCCAAGATGAGGACCCATCCAGCGCGTGGAATGCAACATGCTCGTTGTTTAGGTCGGACTTTGGAAGTTGAGGGCTACTAGCGTTGTCGGACACGGTAGGTGATCTCGGTGACGATGTAGTTAAATTCGAGGGATTGCTAAGTTTGTTCGGTTCTTTTGGAACTGGAGGTATGTCTACTCTGAGTGAAGCATCGCGCTTTGTGGCGACATCTTCCCCCTCGGGTTTATGAGACATGGTAGGCGCCAAAGAGTCGAGTTCTTACGGCGAAGAAGGCCGCCCCTCGCAGCACCTCTCAAGATAGTATTCGGCCCCAAAACCTCCAATCAACGGGATCGAGAGATGCATAAAGACTAAAAATTATCGAATTGTTCCCCTAGCATTTCAATTTGTGTGTTTTCGCGGTGGTTTGTGTTGTTTGTAAGGTCCTTAGGTAGGATTGAACAACGCATGAAAAGCAGGGAATCTAGGCTGATAGAGACGGAGAATAGTACGGAGAAGGACTGAGGGCGGCTGACAGGAAAACCACAGCAAGAAAAGGAATGTTGAAAGCTTAGAGAATCAAACCCCTTCGTGGGGACGTCTCGTAATGTTTTGTCGCAGCTGAATACCGAAATCGATGTCGAAAGGTGCTTGAAGAAGTTGGAGAGGGTGGCGAGGGCGAGATGGGCTTTGCACTAAGTGCCAGGGTAGTGGGTGGATATTACCTACGGTCCACCCGTTCCGCACCCTGGGCAGATCAAATGATACGGGAGGTAGGGTAGGTACGACGTACCTCCGTACATTGTTAAGGTCAGTTGTGTATTATGCTAGCGGTATAAACCTAGGAGGGGAAGGGAAGGATAGGGTAGGGTACGTACTCATTCTCACTCTTACTTTGAAGTACAGTAACTGTAATATCTCCGTAAATAACAAGCAAATTAGGAACATTACGTTGTAAGCTAGTGGCGGCTTTGGCGAAGTTTTATTCGTACATGCAAATCCGGCGTCGCTTCAACTTTCCGATGTTCCAGTAAGATGGGATTTCTTTGTATCCTAGCTTAGAGTGGATCCTGGGTTCGGGACAGGGTACGGTACCTAGACCTAGGCACGCAGGATAATATTTACTCCTTAAATAATTGATACAGTAGAGTAGTTCTTTTTATATTCGTTCTTTGTAATTCATAAACATCAGTCGCTAGTAGAGTAGGTAGATTCCTGTTTCGATTCCAAGGCCCAAGTGTATAGCAAGGTATATATCATCAATATTCATATTACTTTGTATTTTACTGTACCCTCCTCGTCAAAGAGTCCCTCCCATCTTTCTCTACCTAGGTATGCAGTTATTGTAACAAAATTGCAAGCTCAAGTCAAGAAGTCATAGAGAGTATCAAAAAGAGATCCCCCTTGACTCGTTCTAAGCAGGAATCGGTAACATTGCCGCGAAAACATGAGACCACCAGGACTATACATAAAGTGTCTTCTCATTGGTGCGGAGGTTTTGCTCCGGAAGGAGAGGGTTAGGTTAGGTTGTTTGGCCGTCGCCTTGATATTTAGCGATTACAAGTTACGGGGGTATGGGCATTATCTTATTAGTCGAGTTGATGAGAGTTGGCATTACAAGGAAACAATGATTGATACAGACGTTAAAGAATCTTGATGACCTCACATGAATGACCTCACATGCGTTATCTACTCCATGTGACCCCCTGCGAGGATCTTCAAACCCCGCCACCAAGCGCCATATATCACGTGATCATAGTGGGGGGTATCGTCGGCTTCAATTCGGAAGAGAAGGATCGTTGTGCATCATCCCACTATTCTTTGGCCCAAGCAAAAATCCAAAATAGCTAGGCACGAGACGTAGTCTTCATAACCAAGAAGGTGTGTTCATGAGAGAAATGCTATGGGATGTCCAAGGCAGCTGCTTGTGAAACAATGTCTTGCTAACAGATTGTAACCACAGTTTCGAGGCAATGGCTCCAACATACAAGATTGCTGTGATACAGCTGCATCCTAAAGTGAGTACCTTTTCTTAAACTACTGTAGTCGGTTGCTTTTTTATATCCAGGTTTCTTCACAGCTTGAGGTATGGAGTTAGCTCAACGGGACAACTGCAAGTCATGTGGCCAAACGATGTATGCCCTCCAATGGGGATGCTAATGGAAATTGCTATAATCCGTACTTATGAATCTATTGGCATATTTGTGTGTCTATTGCTATCGAACTGCCAGGAACATTCTCCTTGAAGTCAAACTCAGATTCCTCTGCGTCGTCTTGAGCCTGAATCTTTAGAATAAGTTTTGCAAGATCAGGTCAAATGCCTCAAAAACAGCCAAAAGGTTGGCTGATAACCTATCATTGCTATTCTCTTCGAATCCCATATCTGAAGCCAAGAGCTCGAGAACTATCCTGACCTCGCGTCTACAGCCGCTAGCAGTCGAAGACAACCATAGCAAAGCCGTAGAGTTCATTAGAGAGGCTGCTTCACAATCCTGCGATTTGGCGGTGCTCCCAGAGTACCATCTCACTAGTTGTAAGTGAGCTAAAGAGCAATACATCCAGTTTCTTGACCCCAACATCCTGACTATTGACCCTCTGACATCCTCATGAGATACGATACCTACCCAAGCTGACTTCGCTAACACCATTAGGGGTTCCCGATGACCCAAATTTCAGTAAGATAGCCTTCACCAAACAAACCCCCATTGGAAAACTTGCTATATATAGTTGCTATATATACAGCAAGCTCAAATCATCTCTCACAAGCCGCCCCCCTTCAAACACCACCCATCTGACACAACGCCAGTCCCCTCTGCTCCCAATACCAAAATACCTCAACGCCTACTGTTTCCTCGCCGCCGAACTAAACATCAACATCGTCCCCGGCACGATCGTCGAGACCCACGGCACCCAGCTAACAAACGTAGCATACTTCATCTCCAACACCGGCGCCATCCTCGGCCAATACCAAAAGAAAAACCTCTGGCACCCTGAACGCCCACACCTAACATCCTCATTGCACGAGCCGCACGTCGCCTTCGACACCCCGCTGGGCAAAGTCGGAATGCTGATATGCTGGGACCTGGCCTTCCCCGAAGCATTCCGCGAACTGATTGCCGGTGGCGCCAAGATGATTATCATCCCCACGTTCTGGAGTCTCGCAGACTGCACGGAGAAGGGCCTGGCGTATAATGCGCAGTCTGAAGCCCTGTTTTTGGAGAGTACATTGGTCTCACGCTGTTTTGAGAATACGTGTATGGTGGTTTTCGCTAATGCAGGGGGACCCAAGGGGGGAGAGAAGGGTAGTTGGGCGGGCTTGAGTCAGGTGGCAGTGCCGTTTTAAGGGGGCGCTGGGGA
>QGMJ01000533.1:0-23002 GCA_007821545.1 Lachnellula subtilissima
TATACATATAGTAGGGACCGTAGTAAGTGTGTACAGTAGTGGTCAGCTATGCATGTCATGGTTTGCACAACGTCGGCCGCTTGGAGGGGCAGACAAATAAATGACCGCTGCCTCGCTAGAATGAATCGCGGGGCAATGGAACGGTCAGGGGACCTCTTGAGAATCCGGTACTGTACTGTACTATACCAAAAAACAGGTCGGTCAGCAGTAGTAGTTTGAATGTCCTCAATATGTCAACACTTTTCACTTTACCGTACTTCAGCTTACAAGGCTACATAGGTGTGGCAAACAAGAAGAGTCTCCAACACCACGTGATCGAAAGTCACGAGACTCTTTTTTCTCACTCTACGTGTGTCGACTTTGAAGCTGCTTGAATACCTTGAATACCTTGAATACCTTGAATACCTTGAATACCTTGAATACCTTGAATACCTTGAATACCTTGAATACCAAGAATACCAAGAGCTTATGCTAGACAAAGGGAATGTTTTGAGCCTTTCAGAATCATATCTTGAGACTGCTCGGCCTTCTTTGACAATGCATCTTTGTTTCATTGCCGAGAGGTGCTTGGGCAATGCGTTGTCATCTTGAAACTGGACAGCAAACACAGACGAAGCCTTACTCGTATTTTCTGGACTCGGATCACCTTGAAGTTTGTACTGTACCCAACGAAGCAGAAGATGCGGGGCAGGTTCAGTGCCGGCGGCTATTAATTAACAACCATCTCAATCTAGTAAGAGCGTGAACATGGCATACTGTAGTCTAATTCAAGCGATAAGAATCCTGAATCTGATGCAGTCATGATCGCTTTCCCTGTCCTATTTTTGACGTCCTGGTCCAAGTTGGCTTTAGTGATGGTCTATTGGTCCACGCCTTGTTTCACCATGATACAGAAGGGGTCAACACCACTGCCCCTAGTTTTATGCAAAAGCTTCTGCCGGAATTGGAATAGCATGGCAGTGGGCGACTTCTATCAGTCATATTTCCTTCCTTTACTTTTCCTCTTTTGATATTTATTTTCTCCTCGTATCTATCTCCCTTATCCATTCATTTGTACGCGCGCACCAGTGGCAGCAACACGTAATAGAGCACCAGCTTCTACTATCTCTCTACGAGAAAACGAATTTATCAGACGCGATACCACGAAATTAGCAGACATCATGGGATTCATGGCCTTTGGATTAGTCCTCCTGCGGATTGCCCAGCTTATCCTTGCTGTGATCATTCTTGCACTCTCGGGTTACGGTATGGAAAGACAATTCGAAAACAAGATATCAAGTCACTGACAGGATTAGTTGCCCATTGGTATAATGCCGACACCTTAACCGCAGCGCCTAAGCAAATCGACTTCTTGATCTTCGTCCCGGTCTTTTCTTTCATCTCTGTCTTCTACCTTGAGTTTGTTCCGCGCTTTGCGCCGAAGGGTAAGATTTCACTATATCCCCGAGTTTTGAAGATAGACTAATCTTGGGTAGCTTCTCACCCATACGCACTCTTTGTAGTTGAGATCTTAAACACCTTGTTCTACTTTTCAGGATTCATCGCACTTGCTGTCTTCATCGGCAGGCTGCTCTTCTGCCGTGGTTCGGTCTGTTCGGCTGCACGAGCAGATGCTGTTTTTGCCGCCTTTAGCTGGATTCTATGGGCTTCTAGTTCTGTTGTTGGTGCTTTGAAGATCTTCAGGGGCGGATTTCAGAACATGAAGACGGATCGGCAAGCATCTTCGGCCATGAAGGAAATGCCTGCTCAGCCATAGGCAGCTGGCCTACCGAGATGGGAACAGGGGCAACGAAATTATGGAACATGAGCTGAGGATAAGGGATATCCCAAAGGGAAAGTGGTCTTGAAGACTTCTTCCATGAATAAAATTACTCATGATTACTACGCGCGTTTGGCGTTTGACTTTTGGGAAAGGAGCCTTGTTATGGACAACGGGGGTACCAATGGCTTTATATATTTGCTGGGCAAACGATAATGAATGGATACAATGGATGGACTATTTAGAACTACAGCTGTTGGAATGGGACTTGGAAGAGCGGGTTCTAGAACTTCCTAAGAGTCTCTGCTGACACATGAAGGGTAAGGGAATGGCTCACACTTGCACCAATAGCCTTGAACTTGAACTTAATCGGAATTAAGAAGAAAATGCCCTGTGAGAAGGACTGGAACCTTAGTCGACAGGAGACCTGACATACTGTATCGGAAATAAAGTCCACCGTCTTGTTCTATCACCTTCAAAGCTGCTATTGGTAGAATTGGTAGTATTTCGGCATCGATATAATTGTCTTGTAGGTAATAAAGTAATTATACTCTTCTTTTTAACTCAAAGGCATTAGAAAACCCCATATAAGACAAAAGTATAGAATCCCAAGAAAAATGTCAAAGTAAAGTAATCCCCATCATTCGCAATTTGGTCAAAGCTTGCTTGTCCCGGGCCTCTGGAAACTTTACGCGACCTCGCTCGCATCACATCACCAATTCAACTCAACCTCACATCTGGTTCTCTCTCTCTCTCTCCAGAACCTCAAGCCCTCGCTCTCCACCACAATCCAAAATGCGCCTCTCAACCACCACCCCCATTTCCTTCATCACCGCGCTCCTCGCCCCCCTCGCCCTCTCAGCCCACCTCCGCATCGCCATCCCCCCTTCCCCCCTCCTCCCCAACCCATCCACGCTCCCCCCCCTCCACAACCGCAACGCTCAGCACGCTGTCCGCCGTACACCGCGGGCCGCTACGCGTCGACAACGCCTTCGATTTCCGGAACGTGAGCGCTGGCTCCTACCTCCTGGATATCCATTGCCACAGCCATGCGTTTGCGCCGCTGAGAGTGGATGTCTCGGGCGCTGGTACGGGTTCGGGTTCGGATATCGGGGAGAAGGTGCAGGTCTGGGGCACGTTTTAGGGGGAATGAGTGGGCGAATAAAGGGGAGGAATATGCCGTTAGGAAGGGGGATGGGGTGTGGACTTGGGAGGTTAGGGTCGTGGCCGAGAAGGAGTATTTTTTCGAGAGGAGTGGTTGTGAGTTTTCCCTCCTTTCCTAGTCATCTATCTATTTTCTGGCCTCAAGAAAGCTCCGTTCGAAATAGAGAGGTCTGCTAACAGAGATGCAAATAGTCTCTCCTCTAAGCCTGCTTAAGAACCCAATGATTCTCATCGCGGGCGTGAGTATGATTATCGTGTTCGGAATGCCGTATCTTATGGACAACAGTAAGCTCCTCCCCTCCCTACCACCAAGCCGTACTCTATCACGAGTGCCAGTGAAGTAAATGCTAATATAATATTTGTCTACGAATAGTGGATCCAGAAATGCGTGCAGAATTTGAAGAGCGCCAGAAGTCGACGTCGATTACGAGCGGGACAGCTGCGAACCCGCTGCAGAATTTCGATGCTGCAGCCTGGTTGGCTGGGTCGGGGCCGAAGAAAAGTGATGCGCCGGTTGAGAAGGGGATTACGAGGTGATGGGATGGGCTTTGAGGCGGTGGGTTATAGAGGAAGTGTTGTGTAATTTAGGTATTGTGGGAAGAAAGGATACAGAGAATATAATTCTTGTGCCGATACCTTTTGCTGTGATGTCCTTCCTTTTAAACACTACTTTGGTATTATACTGATACGAAAGCTTTGGATCGAGGCTTCTTTGTTGGAAGCCAGTCGGCCTCCGTCATACGCTTTTCCATACATGGGAAGGAATTCAAAGGCTGCTTGAATACTCACGATGCTTTGTACAGCTCTTTTTTCACATTATATTGAGTCACCAATAGAGATGAAACGTCACAAGGTTATTCAGTAGCTGTAATTGGAAAACATAGCCGGATGGCATTTCATAAAGCAGCGATCGAAATCGAGTCAAAAGCTCAGTGCCCACCAGGAGTTTAACTCAGGCGCAAATCCCTCTTCCTATCCACCATATAGAATATATATTGATTGGCCTTCGTCATTGTAGATTGCTCAGAAATCTCCACCGCCACCATCATCCCCACCGCCGTAGTCTCCACCACCATCTCCGCCGCCATAGTCTCCTGTTCAACCAATTAGTATATAACATTCAGTAAAGTAAGAGTGGGAGTAAGGTATGGTTCACGCCTTGGAGAAAAGGGGAATTAACGAACCTCCACCATCTCCTCCTCCATCGCCGCCGTCGCCTCCATCATGCATAGCATCTTCAAGTAACATTCCTCCAACCAGACCACCCCCAAGTCCGAGTGCAGCTGTGTCAAAGTGTTAGTAGTAATTCGCACAATTCAGATTTGTTAACTAACCTCCGCCGGCCATACCCAAGCCTCCCGACTTCTTGGGCGCTTGCTGTTGTTGCTGTTGATAGCCACCACCACCACCACCGTAGGGGGAATAACCTCCTCTGAAAAAAAGAGTTAGTAAGGTAAGTGTTTAGAACAGCAAGCCATCTGGGGTAAAATATGAAGAGAGGTTACATACCCATAACCGCCCTGGGGAGGGTAGCCCTGCTGGTAGCCCTGAGGCGGGTAACCTTGCTGTTGGTAACCCTGCTGTGGATATTGCTGTTGTTGAGGATACTGCTGAGGATATTGATTTCCACCATATCCGCCATATCCGGCCTGATGTTGACTGCTAGAACCTCCGCTTGCCTTTCCGAGTAGTTTTCCTAGGAAACCACCCGACTTCTTCTGCTCCCTCGCGGGTAGATCTTGTTGGTAGCTCGGAGATTGACCCATCGGGGTATTTTGATAGTCTTGTTGCGCATTCCTACTACTCGATCCTCTCGCATTCTCCTCCGCTTGTAAGCGGGCAGCGAGCTCGGCATCGGTTTCGACGTGGGAACCACCTGGTTTGGTATCGTAGGGATTTGACTTTGTATCATTCATGCTGCCCATTCCGCCGCCCGCATAACCCGGGGGTGGTCCTGCAGGAGCACCATCGCCAGCAGGATAGACGGGGTCGGTAGGCTTGTTCCATTGACTTTGCTTTGTGTAGATGTTGACGTAGAACCTATGAGGGGTTAACCCGGCTCGCGACGGGATGTGCGAAGGTGAAGAAACATACCATTCCTTGTATTGATCGTTCCAAACGGCCTTGTACCCCGCTGGTACAGTAGGGGGAGGTGGGCCACTTGGCGGCGCAAAATCAGACATCGTTGCTAGATGGTGAAGTTGTGAAGTTGCGGTGTATGCAAGTTGGGCTTGGCTGTTCTTCGAGGGGAAGGACAGGGAGGAGGTATTTAAGTCAACGGCCGGAAGTGACGTGACGAATCTGAAGAGGCAACAACGCCGCGGTGGCTTGGATTACCTACTTACTGTATGGTGAATATATTGAACGGTTTCCTATAATATTGAATCTATGTATAGAGGAACCGGTCCGGTACAGTACAGGCATTCGGAGTGCCTCCCCGCCGTGGAATCTTTGCCCCTCACTGACTCTACGTAACCCACCTCAGCCACAAATTCCAAGCTGTGGCAGTCACGGTAAACGTCTCAACTACGTTTGCGCATGACACGCTCTAGCTGATTCGATTCTAGTAAAAGTTCCGTGCCATGTCATATTCGACTTTTCCAAATCCATGTCCGAAGGGCCTTTGCATTTTAGACGCGTGTTTTGAATGTCAACTGAACTTACTCATTGATACTTTCACATAAGGCAAACTGCTCGTTGAACCCCCTCCCCTCTCATTCGAGAGAAAGTAATCTGTAACTCGCATTTGTCACTGCAACGCCTTTCCAAATGCTCATGGTGTATCTAATGTGCTCCCAACGCCCTCCATGCTGCAATCGCAAATAATCCCAGTGATATACAAACCGCAGAGCCTCGAGGTTAACAGCAGCCATAACCAGTCCTCGCGGGAGCACCCAGTTTGACATTGCCTCTGTTTGCTATAGCACCTGGACCCTTGACTCCCGACCTCCTATCATTCAAGTCGTATTTGCCAGCTTCGATGTTCTGATATATCCTCTCCGCCACCCGTCCGAACGCCATCTCTACTCCTTCACCACTTTTAGCGCTCGTCTCAACGTACTCCAGCACCCCATTCTTCTTGGCCCATTCCTCCGCTTCTTCCTTTGTGACTTCTCTCTTGTTCTCATCTCCTGCTGCCAGATCACTTTTGTTCCCGACTAGAACGACCACGATATCTGGTTCCGCAATCTGTCTCAGGTCATTCAGCCAGTCTTGCACATGGTTGAATGTTTGCCTCCTTGAAATATCGAATACTAGAAGTGCTCCAGAAGCGCCACGAAAGTAACTCCGTGTCACACTCTTGTATGTCTCCTGTCCGGCGGTATCCCATAAACTCAGTTTCATATGTCTCTGTTCCACTTCTGGTTCTGCACGTCGAGGCTCTGGCAGTCCTTCGGAGATATTTACTAACGATGGGTCTCTTGAAACCCCTGGCTTTGATTTTGGTGGTTGAGTATTTGGAGGCCCAACTGGCACGATCCGACTTCCAAACTCCACTCCTATCGTGACATCGTGATGAGGACTAAATCTTCCTTCGCAAAGGCGGATAGTCAACGAAGATTTTCCAGTTCCGCTGTCCCCGATAGCAACTAGTTTTGCCTGCAAGTTTGTCAGTGGTTAGCTACGCTGAATCAAAGTGGATTTGGGAGAGCTGGGAACCAAAAGCTTAGAGAAAGTGCATACGATAAAGTCCCAAGACGACATTAGAGCCGCAGATGTGGTTTGATGGGTAGAGCACACGACCTTGGTGATTGATCGATACCAGCTGAGTGAATGGCGGTAGAGAAGAGGAGCTATATAAGGTGCGGAGTATTGTATTGTTGTCGAAGCTGCCTCGTGCTCCCAACTCAGTAAGCTTTGGTTCTGTCGGTCTAGCATGTGGCGTTACAGTCAGTAGTGTATTGTAGGTGGGGGCGCTCGTGCACGGCTTTCTTTGACGTTGCGGAGGATGCGATGCTTTCAAAACAGTGCTGATTTAACACATTTTTATATACAGTATCCATCCGTTAAATTCCTTATATATAATATATGAATACATGACCAAAACCACCTAATTTTTCATCTCATATGTCTGTTCATTTTGCAGGAATATTCGCTATCTCATTACTGTATGGTGACTCGTGTGTTGATTCAAAGCTCCAGCCTTCCATGTGACTGACCCGCCAAAGCGACCCCGGAACCATACCGGTACGTACAGTACACCATATAGCCAGTCCAGCTCACACGGCAACTGATGATACCTTCCCATGACCGCCGTTATCTGAATCTAAACGTCGACTCAAACATCTTTTATTTTATCCTCCAGGCCCGATTATACAGTCAAACACTCTAAAGTACTCGTATTCTTTTTGACTTTCGAGTCTGGGCTGGACAAAGCAGTCACTGCCAGAAGCTCACCTCACTCACCGACTACAACTAGGCATCGTTATCAAGCTGTTGAGCTCGCCACGCCTTGGTCTCTGACCTCACATCAACAAAGACTTCGGGGGCGGCCATGTTCTCGGAATGTAAGTAGAGTCTCTGCTGTTCCTGACTTTCTTATCTAACTGTTAATCCAAGATGCGTCACGGTTTCTCGCTCAATCACAGTCCCGGTTTTCGAACTTCGTAGGGCCTGACAACGCAGAAGCTCCTCCACCACGGAACTCGAACGAACGACATCGTCGGCCAAACGAACCATTACGAAATCCTTCTCGGGGATATCCCCAGCGTTTGGGAAATCCATACCAGTCGGCATCCCATCTTTCGAACTTCAACTTCACCTCTAGATACGCAGTCCCGCAAAACGCGCCTTTGTTCCATAGTGCAGTGGATGAGTTCCGGGAAGAAGACGATGAAGAGGAAAGAGAACGAGAAACTGCGGATTTTTTTGCTCTCCAGAGGTCAAGAAGGGTATTTGCTCCGGCCAGGCTTGAGGAGAGCGAGGGGACTGATCCCGAGGGTAGTAATGGATCACTAGGTGACAGTGGTGACCATGATGGAAGAGCACTCGAGGATCGGGGGAGGGGACGTGGTATTAAGAGCAGTTGGAATGGAGGAGTGCGGAGTACAAGAGGGCGAGGTGTGGCCCCCGAAACAGTTGGAGAGGAAGTAGAGGGTGGAGACACTCGACCAACCAGTTCTGCGAGCAGCAAAGGAAAGGACCGTATGGAAGATGTCGGTCTCGAGTCCACCATAGAAGACAATGACCCCCCAGAAGACTTAGCTATTGAGATGCCTACCGATGACGAGAGTCCGCCGGCGTTTCAACAATTTCGATCAGGGCCAAAAAAGGGAGCGATCAGATTACCAAATGATAAGCGAGGAGACAGAGATATAGAATCTGGGCTCGACAGGGGAGCCGGAATACCAAGACCTCCAAGCTCAGTTGATACTGTGCCAGCTACGATAGCAACAACCCTTGGTGAAGCTCCAAGGCATGACATGTTTTGGGGTTCGTTATATTTGATATGCCTCGGCGCTTTATTCGCAACTTTTGTCCTCGTTTTCCTTCACACTTCGCCTCAGAAGAACCTCGGGGATACCATTTACACCACCCTGAACTCATCTCTCCACCTATTTGCAGTAGATACTGTAGTGTCGATAATAGTGTCACTCGTCTGGCTGGCATTGCTGCGGTCGTTTGTGAGGTCACTGGTGTACCTGATATTGCTTGCAGTTCCTGTGATCTTGTTCTCGTTTTCTCTTTACCCTTTGATTTCCAGCTACAAAGGTTCATCGGGAGGGGCAAGCTTACAGGACAAGGCAATGCGGTGGCTATCATTTGTGCCGGGTATATGTGCCTTAATATGGTTGTACACCATCTACAAAGGGCGCAAGTCGTTGGACAAAGCTGTTGGGATATTAGAATTCGCGTCCAAAATTTTGGCTGCAAACCCAGCTCTCTTTGGACTGGGATTTGCAACTTTGGGAGCAGTCGTTGCGTGGACTTGGATGTGGCTGGGGATGTTTACAAGAGTTTTTCTCGGTGGGCACAAGTCAACATCCCTCACCAAGTTCGTCATTGATGCGACAAGCTGGTGGTTGGCAGTCTACTTTGTGCTTATGTACATTTGGACACTGTCAGTCATTAGTGGGATCCAAAGAGCGACCACGGCAGCTACTGTATCTCAGTGGTACTTTCACCGCAATGTGGTGCCATCTCCTACCTCCAGAGAAGTTGTTGGGGCAGCTTTGACACACTCGACAACTACGCTCTTCGGAACCATCTCGCTATCAACATTTTTTGGCTTTGATAATCCGCTTGCCTCTGCTCGTCCTCCCCCGCCGACTAGTGGGCTTGATCTCGATCCTTGCCTACTCCTTCGTGCCAACACCCATCGCAGCACTCACTAACCCTCTCACTCTCACATACGCAGCTATCCACTCCCAACCTCTACATCCTTCAGCCAGGGGCTTGAGTCAGATGACTTTCCTAACTCCAAACGCGCCAACGACTACGCTTACTCCGCGCTCATTTAATTCTCGCACCCACAAGACCGCCCCTCTTCTACCCTACAGACTTGCAAAGCTCCTGCTGCATGCAACACGCTTTATTATGTCCATGGCCCTAGGTTTCGGCGGATGGGTAGCAACTGCCCGACAACTCTCAATCACCATGCCAGAAGGAACTGGCATCAGAGGCAGCGCCTACGCCTACGTCGTCGGCCTAGTGGCGAGTTTTATCGGCTGGGGAGTCTTAGGGGCAATGGAAGGTGTGCTGAGCGGCATTGTGGATGCAAGTGTGGTTTGTTGGGGCAGTGAGAAGGGGATGGCTGGTGGAGCAGCATATTGTCTTGAGGCGGGGTACTTATTTGGTGAGACAAGGCCGAATGGTTCGTGAGCATTTGTGGAGTGGTGTAATTGGCGCTTGGATTTTGAGCGGTTTGAAGGCGGGCTTTGGGATACATAGCGTGCTATCTCTTTGAGATTCATATAGATATGAACATTGATAAACCTTTTATTTTGGGATTGTATGGTTGTGTGTGGGGAGTCAACCTGCTTCGTATAAATTGTATTAAGTCTGTAAAATGCAACTTCTTTTAGGTGAAGTCCTGCCAGCAGCCTATTCACCAACTGCTTGATAATGGGGTGATAGATCTGACAGCAAAATGCAAGAGCCAGGGCTCAGCTGCAAAAACATTCGACGATCTGAGGAGTGTGAAAACACATTGATTTTGAGATTCAGCAGGCTTGAATTGTGCCTTCTATGGTATCTGAAAAAACGCCCCTACTTTTGCCGATAAGATCCAATCAAGTCTTTACGCCGATGTATGTACCGACCCCTTTTCAATATCCAGAACTCCATTGATATGCTCAAATCATTCAACCATCGGATCATCCAGCCCAATCATTCCCCTCGTATCACTCTGACACCCCGGACAATTATGCGCAACATCATGCGCGAAAACATCACAATCAATACAGAAATGATTGCCGCAGACCTCGCACCCATACCGCCCGCTCTCACTCGTGCCCTTGACCTCTCCACCTCCTTCAGCCTGCGATCTCCCCTCTGGTACTTCTGGGAATAGTGCCAGGCACGAGTAACAGGCTTTGGATATCGAGGCTGAAGACCAGGGGACTTCAATCCAGTTCCGCAGCGGGAAGAGATGGTGATACGAGCGCGCGAGATGCGTGGATAGGATGAGCGTGAGGCCGCAGGCTGGACACTCAGCGGGGAGATTGCAGACTTTACTATCGCATCTTGAACACAGATATCCGCCGCGGCTTAACTTGCTATGACAGGCGCAAAAGCTCATCGTCTTCCCAACACCGAGAGTCCGGGACGGAAAACCCATCATGAGGAGACTGGACTGCGATTGCTTTTTCGTGCGTGTAACGGGAGGCGTCGTAATAGCCATAACCAGCTCCCTGAAATGCTGCTCGTTGAGCGCGACGCTGTAATTCCCATCATCGCCCGCATTGGTACGTGAGCACAGCTCAGCGCAAATAGCTACCTGTGCCGCCAACCCCACGATCGAGACTCTAATCCTGTCCGTAATCAACGCCGCGATCGTCTCATGTATATCTCCCGGATCACTGGAAAGCAAAGCCCCGTAAATAATAAGTATCTCTCTAGTACCGTGAGAAGGAGCGTGGAACAGCGCAGCGCGGCTCATTTCTAGGGCGTTTTGTAGACTCGGATTCCCCTGTGCTTGCTGCTCTCGCAGCGTTTTCAAGCGCTCGATATGCTCTGTGGGATTCCCGCTCATGTCGCTGATGCGTATTGCGATGCCATCACGCATCCCTATTATGCCGAGCTGGGAAATGGGATTTTGCTCAAAGTACTCGGTGACGAATTCGGATGCGTAGCGGATTGTTAGGAGGTAGCGCGTGGGGCGGAGGTCTTTTTCCACCATGGCGAAAGAAAGGTCAAGGATTAGGATGAGATGGCGGATGATTCCTCTTTGTAACGGGGTTGTATCTCGTAAAAGTCTGCGGCATATTTATCAGTAGGCTGGTAAATATAGAGCGTGAAGGACATACATACCTTTTCCTCTTTCCTGCCTCCCTCAATCCCTCGACCGTAGAGTTAATACTCCCATCCGCACCCTCAACGACGGTATCCCAACTCCTCTGGATATCCTCCCACGCAGCTCGCTTTCGGCTGGTTCCTGCATTGGTATCACCGCCCCGTGTGGTTGAACCAGCGGCGCCTCGAACAGGACCTGTCGATCGCGTGCCATGGCCTGTAGAGACTTGGTGGGCTCCAACATCGTCATCAGACAGATCGTTTGCGACGTACTCGCCGTCCGAGTCTGACATGGTGGAGTTTGTGCCGGAGCAGCACTTGCTTGTGCGTTGTGATGTTGTGGAAGTTTGCGTAGGGCTACTGTAACCTGCGCAAGGCTGAAGCTCGCCCGAGTTGTATGTAGCGTTGAACGGTGCTGCTCGCTAAGAAAGGGGAAGAAGCGTCCAGCTTCTTTAGGTATGCAAAGCAATCGAATTATACAAAGCGATAAAGTTGTAAGAATATGGCAGAAGGGAAGTGTCACTCAGCTAGGTCGGGTTTTACAAGGTCCAATTTTCACTACAACATCTCGATTCCCCAAGAGTCAGCCGTAGCCTCGCGTCTCTCTTCGTGCAGCCTTTCCGTTATTCTACTCATAAACATCTAAAATGAACCACTATTGTCAAAAGTAACGTCAGGGAACTCCAGTAACGTAATCTATCATCAATCTCATTCCATTACGCGCTACACTGGGTATACTATTTAATGCGCAAAATCATATACAAGTCAACGCTCAAATATGGACCATCTAAGCAAGCGCGAGAGCAAGATGCAAAGCTTTCCTCGATAGGTAACTCCCTCCTACTCCCTAATATTAACTCCTCCGGGTGCTACCCTATTAAATGTTGCATGTCTTCCAACGCATTCGAATTGCTGACGTAGTAAAATGCATCGTTTCTGGATGTAACGTCTATAAAGTGAATTCGTCGCTCCTAAAAGATTTGCCTCCAAAACTCCAGATCCCTATGCTGCTATGTCGTTATTTGGGTCATGTATAAGTGTTCCCAGCCGGCATTGGCCAATCATCTTCGGTAATGCTGGACCAGAAAGTCCAGACCATCACAACCGATAGGAGCGTAAAGAGCGTCTCAAACATAGCCCCATCGATCTTTCCATGAGTCCCACTGCAGATATGAATGCTAACGACATAGTTGAAGATCTGGCCAATAGCAAACAGCAACGCAGCTGCTGCTAAATAAATCATTGGCTTGCGCTCTCCCAAGACTCTGATGACCAACGCTGTCTCGAGGACGAAAAAGGCAAATAGGAATACGAGTGGTATAAGTTGATAGAGAACATAGAGACCGGTGTTCCTGTTCAAAGGTCCGTAACTGTTCTTTGCGAAAAAGCCAGTCCAGTTGTAGCCCGTGTCGAGGGCAATGTAGCCAGTTCCGATGAAGAGTGCTGCTGCAGAGGCAACCATAAGTCCTACGGAAAGAGGCGTGCCATCGTCAAGCAATTGGAAGCCCACAATAGCATTCAGTAGAAGGGCCCAGAGGGTAGCAACGATCATGCCGAGATGGATTCCCGTAAAAGCCTATTCACTTCGTCAGCCTACCAGCCCATTAATCCTACTCAGCACACATACTATCCTAACTGTATTGTTCAGAGGGAATTTGCCGACGGTGAAGATTTCGCATATCTCCATTACGATGTAGCCCAGGAGAAAGATCTGCATCTCCCTTGAAGAAGTATTAGCAAGACGCACCAGGAAAGGAACAACCGCAAACATACCTTCGACCTACAGCCGCTTGTTTTCGTTCTGACCGCCATAATAGGTACGCAGATACCAAGATTGCTACGCCGGCAAGCAGTATCGATCCCAAATTCCCCAGATGTCGTCCATTGGACAGAGATATGCCGGTGATGTGGCAACCACCATCAAACCCCGTCGTATTCGAGTAACTGAAGCCTGGAAAAAGCTGTTTGGAAAGTTCAATTAGCATAATTGTTCCTGCGGTTTGCGAGGGGTGGCCAGTTGAGGGCTTACGTTGCAGACTGGCAGTGTCGAGTCGCGACAGAAATCCTAATCCCAATTGTCAGTCAAAGACCATGACAGCCTGGTCTCCAGGCGCATCGCACTCGACTCACATGGAAGTTTCCAAATTGCGTAGAACCCATCGTTACTACAGCGCTGGTCGCGAGCGCTTACTAGGTGGCTGGAAACAGTTAAAGATTTAGGCTCCTGCAGCTCAGCGTCGTAGAGGGTTCAATCGTCGCAAAATGGGGGATTGTTGTGAATGTGCGTGAGTAGTGAGTGAATTGGTGGATCAAAGGTGCTTTTGCTCGCCGGCGGCGACCGTGGGCAGATGTGTTAACGTTTGCGGAGTGGTAGACTCGACTCGACTCGAATTCCGGTTTTGCCTGATCTTGTTTGTTGAAGTTCGTTCCTGGCGGTTGGATGGACCCAGTGAAATTCATGCGAAGCTAACGAGTAAAGCCCCTGGTGGTTGGCTGGGTGGCTGGGTGGCTCCGTACCGAAATGTGTGTGGCTGTGGCTTATCGGAGAGTGATCTTTATTTGTTATGAGCAACGGGAGTGATCTTGATGTACGATGTTATTATGATTATTGTGTTGATTTCTGGCAGACGGCGTTATTGTGAGTGCAAGCAAGATGTGATGGATGGGATAGACAAGGACGGCCGACCTCGACCTCGACCTCGACTTTACAGATTGGGAAGGACCTCCCTTGGGTTAATTTTACCTCACCCTCGCCTCACCTCACCTCACTCATGAATCTTTCCGTACCTAATTTGGTAGCAGGCCGAGTCTTACCAGTAATATTGCAGCATCGTGGCGGGGCCAAACTACTCGGGTATCTAGAACAAATGAGCTTCATGCGGCACCCCGAGGCTAATTGCTTTTTCCAACATTACGAAGTATATTGCATTATTATTTGTTCATTATTCTTCTTTCTTATACCGTACCGTATTTACACGTATTTTCATGCATGCAACTCTCTCCCCCACTATGCATCTTATCTATTCTTGCTGTTGCTTCTTTTGCTGGCGGCTTGTTTCAGAATGACGCGACGCACATCGTATTGCGTTATGCATCCAATGCATAGGTATAGATCTCCTCCCCACCTCATCACTTGGAGCCTCCTTGAACCTCGTGCGTACTGGCAAGGGTATAGGTACTTTGGGCACGGGAGATTGTACTGGAGTGATTTTGTACCAAGTGCCTACCAGTGTGAAGTGTGCACCTGTGTTCATACATCATCCCCTCCGTTTCCCCGCTCTCGAGGAACGATATCGTACATATCCATCTAACGGTGTTCCTCAAGAACTCTATCTACCATGGAGTACAGAGGGATAGTAATTGTACTGTCCCTCCTTACAATCAGCTCCGGTACCAGCCTTTTTGGATTTTAACCGCAGATAATTAGTTACGCATGCGGAGGTACGGCGAGTTCTAGAAGCCGAAGCAGCCAGAGTTTGATACCGAGGTTGGTGAGGTAGGTCATACATTAGAAGCATGACAAGACCTGTAAAGCGTCGAATAAGGTAGACAAAACGACGCTCGGCTTGGACCGGTACTGTATGGGTGCCAATATTTGTGTATGTGCTACTAGATGTCAAAGTAAGCGTAGGATATCTCACCCAGATATAATTTCAACATCCTACCATATGCTCAAGGGCTATAAATAGCTGTCACCGACGATGAGGCTCACAAGCATGACTTGGAAACCTGCAGTCTGTTTCTTGGGATTGAATATAAGGTAAGTATGTCGCGTGCGTGGTGGTGCCTGGTCACCATCTCACCATTTCAAGTGGTTTATAAATTCTAAGACATTCTCGAAGGTAGTGATGCTGCTGGTACCACGAAACTCTTGTAGGATATCTCGTGTCTCTCTTCCATGCTTCCACAGATCTACAGCACAATCGACGACTTTGTCATGCTACACGGCACAGCCTCAAAATGGAGAAATGAGGTTCTAACTAATAAATGATCTTGAGGATTGCGAAAAGGGTTACCTATGACCCGGACAAAGCTTAAAATCTGTTCTCCAACTCTACCTACTCAAACACTGGTAAGGGTGAAATAGCCAAACCAAGCCGATGCCTCGAAGTCTTCGAAGATGAATTAGAAGCATACAACGTAAGATGGCAGGCCGTCTAGTAATATATAGAGTCACTTGGCCGCTCGAATAAAGCCAATTCAATTTCTAGATAGGTAGCTGAATGCAGAAGAATTAGAGCTGTGCACGGTACACTTCACTTATCTTCTTCAAAGAACCCCCCTTCCGTTGGGTCCGTCCGCTTATCATTACTGCGCGCTTTCCACTGGGAAGAAAAGGGGTTCGTTTGTACTGTAGTCGGTTTCTCAGGTGTAATTATACGGCAGGGTAAGGTAATGGTAGTAGGGTAGGGTAGGGTAGGTACCTTGGCTTGGCTGGTAACAGCCTACCCAGCAAACTCTATGGGGAAAGGATGATCTAATCTCGTGCCCTTCAAAGCCACATCGACAGAGATGTCAACCGCTTCCTACAGCCCATACATCGTATCAAAACCATCGATACTGTCGTCCGCTCCATCCCATCACGCGCACACGATCCATCCTTCACGAACTCGAGTCGCCGATGACCACGAATGCCCGGCCCACTTTTCGGCGCACCCTGACACCTCACAATAAGGCCCTAAGGCTCTAAAGGAACATTCACGATACGATCTACCTAGGTAGATAGTCAGGTCAGGTCAGGATACCCGAGTTGCATCACTGGGACACCGCCCAACCATCCGTCCTTACTTTACTCCGCAAAATACCTCCACATTCCACCTCCGCATCAACGGCATTGAGCTGCTGCTTCCAGCTCCAACCTTCACCATTCCTTCCCCAACATCCTCCCGTCGCCCTGCTAACATACCATTGCGAAACCTATCATCCCGTTCTGACGAGCATACCGCCTCATTGCTGGGAGCGCACTGGGACGAAAAGCAGGGCCGTCGCTCTTCCCTCTCGCGCAGTTCCTCCCCGCACTCGGATTCTTCTTGGAGTGACACTGGGGACCTAGCCGAACAATTAGCAGAAGCCGAAGATCCTCTGCAGATAAAGCTGCGTGCATCACTCGACGAACAAGTGTTTGGCGGTCCTTCAAGGCGGCCCACTCGGCAGAAACGGGTCCTTCATCAAGCAGATCTGGAAGATCCGGAGGAGAAAGGACATCAATCTGGAATCGTTAAAGAGGACATCGAGATCCCTGAACCTGCTCCACGTTCAATACCCAAAGCCGAACATATTCTCGCCGCTATCATGTCTGGGGGAGAACGGCAAATGCATGGCCTGACAGGCAAGCCCCTGGTGTAGGGACAAAACACCAAACACCATCTACCAATTACTGACAATGCGTCTAGGTATTTCACCAGTATCTTTGTCTCTCTGGGCGTCTTTCTATTTGGATATGATCAAGGTGTGATGTCTGGAATCATCACGTAAGTAGGACATCTTCTACAATGAAATGAGCTAACATATCCTCAAGTGGTCCGTATTTCAAAGATCAGTTCAATCAGCCCTCGCGAGCCGAAGTCGGTACTATGGTTGCCATTCTCGAAGTTGGGGCATTTTTTGCATCTCTCGTCGTCGGCAGAGTCGGAGATATCATTGGGCGACGGAAGACCATATTTTACGGCGCGTGTATATTCTTCGTTGGAGGGGCTCTACAGACCTCTGCAAATGGAATGCCGATGATGCTGTTAGGGCGTATCATCGCCGGTGTTGGCGTTGGCATGTTATCTACGATCGTTCCTGTATACCAGTCCGAAATCTCTCCTCCACACAACCGCGGCAAGTTGGCCTGTATCGAATTCTCGGGAAACATTACCGGATATGCGACTTCAGTTTGGGTAGACTACTTCTGCAGTTTCATCAACAATAACTATTCCTGGAGGGTCCCCTTGTTTATGCAATGTGTTATGGGCGCACTTCTGGCGATAGGAAGTTTGGTCATAGTAGAGTCTCCAAGGTAAGCTGCTCCGTGTTCTCAGAGTTGATGACCTTCAACTCATATTCTCAGATGGCTTTTGGACAATGACCATGACGAAGAAGGTATTGTCGTAATTGCAAACCTTTATGGAGGTGGAGATATCCATAACCCCAAGGCACGAGAGGAATACCGCGAAATTAAGATGGATGTACTTCTCTCACGACAAGAGGGCGAAAAGTCTTACAAAGAGATGTTCCGACGATATCGTACTCGTGTCTTCATCGCCATGTCTGCCCAGGCCTTTGCACAATTGAATGGTATCAACGTCATATCGTACTATGCGCCATATGTGTTTGAATCTGCTGGTTGGGTTGGCCGGCAAGCGATTTTGATGACCGGGATTAATGGAATTACGTACTTCCTGTCTACTGTACCACCTTGGTATCTCGTCGATCGGTGGGGCCGCAGATTCGTTCTTCTAAGCGGTGCAGTTGCAATGGTCTTGTCGTTGTCGGCTATTTCCTATTTCCTCTTCCTGGACATACCTTCTACTCCAACTCTTGTGGTCATATTTGTGATGATCTACAACGCGGCATTTGGATATAGTTGGGGTCCGATTCCATGGCTTTACCCCCCGGAGATCCTACCTCTCAGCATCCGATCCAAAGGCACAAGTTTGTCTACAGCCACTAACTGGGCATGCAACTGGCTTGTTGGAGAAATGACTCCTGTCTTGCAACAGTGGATCGCATGGCGTCTTTACCTCGTGCACGCCTTTTTTTGTGCTACAAGTTTCGTCGTTGGTAAGATTCCGCTCATGTGCTTTTGTTACTTCTATAAACTAAATAATTTTAGTATATTTCGTTTATCCTGAGACCGCTGGTGTAAGATTAGAGGATATGGATGCCCTCTTCGGTGATGCTACGACTGCGATGCCTACTCCGACTACAAGGGCTGAAACTGGTTCATTGATGGGAGTGAGTTCTCCAGTACCTTCTATGGACCTCCGAAGGGGTATTCAGGGGGACCCTATCCATGATTTCGGCGCTTCCAACGCGATACCTGGACTCGACATCGATCCTCCTCACGTGTCCATTGTGAACGGAAAACCGCAATATGTCGAAGACAACGAATCGACAAGCGAAGGTGTTGGTGGGTGGATAGGTCGGATGGTCAAGAGAGGCAAAGGAGATGGAGACAGCGTCAAAAGTAGCCAGTACAAAGCTGTAGACCAAGAGGAAGAGGAATGAGTGGAAGGCGTTATTATTAGAATCAGGCATTTGGATATTAGAAAGCGGGCGTAAAGGAAGGCTCACATGGTTGCGATGTAAATCATACCACGTTCGAGCGGAGTACCTAGATTGTGCATATGTACAACTGACTGAGAAGTCCTCGCAGGCTTTTTTACATTTATGTTACTATAGGAACATTTGAGCAGAATGTATAACTTCGGCTGACTTTGCGGTGATTCCTATCAGTCCTTACTAGGTACGGATCCCAGAAGAAGATCCCCAAGAGAGCTATTTATAAGGATACACACCCTTTATTTAGCCTCGCATGAGACCCCACGTCATGCAATGACTGTGGCTCTGCTCCGAGCAGAGTTCGGTTTTCAGTGCAGGTGCAGGTAGGTGAATCTGAGGTAAAATCTGTCCTTGAGATTTGGCTACTGACGCACCTCGGTGTCTATCTAGATAGAAACTTAGCCTCATAGAAACGTCTGAGATACCACATACTTCCTTCTAGGTTTAATTTAAACAAGTGATTCTTTTATTGACAAGATGGCATTCCTTTCATTTATCCAGTTCCAAAGCAACATTTACCATTGTATAGATGATGTTGCACTTGTAATTCGGACGTGTTTTTGGTGTAGCTCAAGTAAGCTTACACCCACACGCGGCGGCGGCACACAGTAATATCTAGCGTGGCCATATTCACATCCAAAAATACGACTGGGCTGATGCAAGGTAGGCCTAATGCAAGGGCAGGGATTCTACACGACTCCTTTCCAGCTCTCGCGATATTTTGCAGCACTTCATCTTGTCTCTGCTCTGCCCTCCTCCCTTAGAAGCTGTACAATCATCTGCGGAGATGGTCAACTCGGGAATTTAAGATTTCTTATTTAATTCTACAATTTCTTCACTTCTTCACTTCTTCACCCTCGTTTGCAGAGAACATCCAATCCAAACCGCAGCATTTGCCTGCACTTCTAGCACGGCTTACTGCAGACGAGCGAAAGTGTCCTTTTGGAGCACATTCGTTCCACCTTAGTCGGCAGACTTTGGAAAGCGAAGATGGCTTCAGAGAAGGTAGCAGTTGCGTCTGGAGCGGATTTCGATCAGGCCACGCGGCGACGTAATGTGCCCTCGACTTCACCAAACAGCGGACTTGTGGATAAGGTGGAGGTAGATGACAAAAAGACACGGGTGAAGAAGGTCAGTTGCTGCATTTGCTGCCGTCCTGGTGTTTCTCCCAGACACATACATCTGCGCAAGATTGTTGACCTTTCTATCTCAACCAGAATGAGCAGTCGTTACTTCAATTCTTCGACGAATGGGAGTTTATTATCGCGCCCATTATCTTTACAGCACTTGCCTTCTTCACGCGATTGTACAAGATAGGCTTGTCCCCCATCGTGACGTGGGATGAAGCTCAGTACGAAATCCCCCCTCAACAAAATATCGTCGAAGCAATCGCTAATCAATCCTTGACAGTTTCGGAAAATTTGGGTCCCACTACCTCAAGCGCGAGTTCTATTTCGATGTACACCCTCCTCTTGGGAAGATGCTTGTTGGTCTATCAGGATACTTGGCTGGCTACAATGGCTCTTTCGAATTCAAGTCAGGGGAGAGATACCCGGATGAGCTCAACTATACCTTCATGCGTGCATTTAACGCCTTCTTTGGCGCTGTGTGCATTCCTCTAGCCTATTTCACTGCCCGCGAGCTGAACTTCAAGAGACCAGCTGTGTGGTTCGTCACCCTGATGGTCCTCTGCGAGAATTCGTACACCACAATCAGTCGATTTATCCTCTTGGACTCTATGCTTCTATGCTTTACCTTCACAACTGTATTGTGCTGGGCGAGATTCCACAGACTTCAGCACAAGAGCTTCAGTATTGAATGGTTCACTTGGCTCGCCTTAACTGGTATTAGCATTGGATGTGTTACCAGCGTAAAATGGGTCGGATTCTTCGTCACAGCACTTGTCGGATTATACACCATCGAAGACCTCTGGAACAAATTTGGCGACACCAAGATGCCCAAGGTAAGTGTTCTTTGACCCAGGCGTACGAGATGCATATTGACCCTCATTCAGATTGACCTTGCAACCCATCTAGGCGCCAGAGTCATTGGTTTGATTATTATCCCCTTGCTTGTCTACATGCTATCTTTCGCCGCTCACTTTGCAATCTTGGAAAACAGTGGTCCAGGAGATGCCCAAATGAGCTCGCTTTTCCAAGCAAACCTCAAAGGTACCGAAGTTGGAAAGGATAGTCCCCTGGAAATCGCCTACGGTTCTCGCGCTACTCTCAAGAACATGGGGTACGGTGGCGGTCTTCTCCACTCTCACGTCCAAACTTACCCCGAGGGATCTACTCAACAACAAATCACATGTTATCACCACAAAGATGCCAACAATGAGTGGTGGTTCTACCCAAACCGCGATCAGCCAGAGTACGATCCTGAGGCACCACTAAAATATGTCGCAGACGGTGATGTTCTACGTATGATCCACTCCCAAACCGGACGTAACCTACATTCCCATGATGTTTCTGCTCCAGTCACCAAGGCAGACAAGGAAGTGTCCTGTTATGGAAACACCACTGTGGGAGATGAGAAAGACCACTGGACGATGGAAGTTGTCAGGGACGTGGCTTCGAATGATCGAACCAAGATCAGGACTCTCACCACTGCTTTCAGACTGAAGCACACTGCTCTTGGCTGTTATCTTCGTGCTGGCAACGTCAACTTGCCACAATGGGGTTTCAAGCAAATCGAAGTCACATGTGCGAAAGATGCCAAGGCAAACGACGTATACACCCACTGGAACGTCGAGGCTCACTGGAATGACAAACGTAAGCTATTGCTATCTTCTCCGACTTCTTAGTATGCTAACACTGCCTAGTCCCTGCCGCTGATGCTGGAGCATACAAGTCTCCATTTTTGCAAGACTTCATTCATTTGAATGTAGCCATGATGACCTCGAACAACGCTCTTGTCCCCGATCCCGACAAGCAAGATGATCTCGCCTCCCAATTCTGGCAATGGCCTATTCTAAACGTCGGTCTCCGTATGTGCGGCTGGGACGACTCAATTGTCAAGTACTTCCTCCTCGGAAACCCCCTCGTCTACTGGGGTTCCACTGCTTCCCTCGGTGTTCTCGCTCTCATGGTAGCATGGTACTTGATCCGCTGGCAACGAGGCTACGACGAGCTCAAGCAGGCTGATATTGATCAAATCCACTACGCCGCTCTCTATCCCGTACTTGGATGGTTCCTTCACTACATGCCATTCGTCGCCATGGCTCGTGTTACCTATGTCCATCACTACTACCCAGCTCTCTACTTCGCCATCCTGACGTTTGGCTTTGTCGCCGACTGGATGTTGAGGCACAAGGCCAAGGCCGTGCAATTCTCCATCTATGGTATTTTGTATGCTACGACTATTGGACTGTACGTTGTGTTTATGCCGATTTCTTGGGGTATGGAGGGTCCAAATAGGCAATACAGCTACTTGAAGTGGTTTGATTCCTGGAGGGTCACGGATTAAACGGATTTCACAACAAATCTCGAAATTGTGCCTGACTGAAGGCGCAAATGTGGAAAAGTAGCAAGGGTGTTGGGGGTGCTCCATAGATTGGGAGCATGACGAAACGTTTACTTGCATCATGTGCCATTAACTCATTTTTTCATTTGTTCAAGGAGGTGCAGGAAAACTTGGGTGGGATGGTCGGTCTTGCATTGTTTGAAGGCCAAAGGCAAAATCAACTCCTAATTTTGTATAATTATGTGTTTATGATACGCTTGCGTCTTGTCTCGGATTGTGCATTTTCCAGGTGCTCTAACCTAGTTCTAGTTTCGTTCTTTGGATTGGAATTTCCATTGTCGAACATGCACCACCCGTCCCAGATTCTTCCTCATCGTCTATCCAGCTCATCTATGAAAATGTCCTCTGGAAAGTCTGTCCTCGGCATCCTTCAACCGCCACAACAGCACTTTAGCTACCACCAGCCTTCCCCAAGTTCGGATCTACCTCTTTGACCTCAATCTTCCTAATAACACGCGCAGGATTCCCAGCCACGACATCTATCGCCAGGTAGTCAGCACTATATTCCTCGCCTCTATTACATCCACATCCACATATTACATCCGCATCCGCATCTACTTGCATCTGACACAGATCTCCAGTAGACAGAGTAAGTAATTTGGAGTAGGTAGGTAGGTAGCTTACGGAAGTCAGGCACATCTTTCGTAACCACACTCCCGGCGCCAACCGTCACACCGCGCCCAATAGTTACGCCGGGCAACACAGTCGCGTTGCCGCCCAACCAGCAGTCCTCGCCGATGCTGATGGCGGCGCCGGATTCGGGGCCCGAGAGACCGTTGCGGAGAAAGGGGTCGAGGGGGTGGGAGCCGGAGAAGAAGGAGCAATTGGCTGTTG
>QGMJ01000534.1:0-22898 GCA_007821545.1 Lachnellula subtilissima
ATTCACATGAAAGTGGTTAACCACTATGTCTGATACCTTAGCATCGAAGGAATAGGTGAGAGGTAGGTGAAGTCTGATATGTGGATGAGAAAGGTCGGTACATTTCCAAAAAGAAATATACTCGTAATTAGATTAGTACGAACATAGCGACGTATTCTTTTTGATTTTCGAATATGGTTAAATAACGATATTTAATAACAAAATCTCTCAAAATTTGTCAACGTGCCAGAGTGGTTAATGGGTATGACTCGAATATTCTTACAGAAGCTAGATATCATATGACTTCGGTCGCGTAGGTTCAAATCCTGCCGTTGACGATACAAACACAATTTTTGCCTTTTGTAAACAACCCTTTTGGGTTTTTTGATTAGGCTAAAATCAATAGGGCGTTGGATTTCATTTTTGAGCTTTTAAAGAATAAAATTCTATTTTTTATATACATATAAGCTATGTATAAATAGTTTCACCCGTTCTCTTTATCCAGACGTCCTCTGTACTCGGTTTTCTCCTTGTGGTTGTGGGTATCATTTGGTAGTGGCTTTTGATAAGCGAAATTGGCGTTTTCTTTACAACATACGTCGTTATTATCCTAGGTGTTGGTATCACAGGTGTTCAGATACGTGATTACTTCTTCTACTAGTAGATTGACTTGATACTGGGTATTTCTGGTTGATGATGCTTAGCATTTAGGTGGTGTTGTGGATGCGAAGAGGTGATGCCTCTTCGCCGACTAAGCTACGCTAAGTCACATGACTAGAAAGGTCGGGATTCAGTCCCCTTTATCCCAACAGGTTCTTAGTTTTTTCATTTTGAGCCAACTGCATATACCCTGGTATTCTTCTCATCTTTGACCCGGAAAACTTTATACAACCATTATTCTAGACAACCTCCATTCTGTGTACTATTGCGTCGTACGGATTGGTTCTCCGATCGGCAGCCATTTTAGTATGGGTTCACTTGTCTTCCTTTAAATTCGTCATTTATGTACAACTAAGTACTAATTCTATCATATCTAGATGTGATATCTCTTTCTTCAGTCGAGTATCTGGCGTCATTTCTGGCGTCACTTGCTACGTCGATCTACATTTTTATATTTCATTCAGGTCACAAAATACGGCAGCGGCTTCTAGCCTTCAGGTAGCTGCTTGTTTTTCCAATGTCAAATACACATTCCATATTTTGGCTCGATACTCTATGTGTCCTGCTATGCGAACCCCTAGAATCGCGATTCATTTCAATGTTTCTTTCATAACCGAGGACCCTGCCGAAGTATATGATAGCTAGCTTGTGTAATCAATGTTCTGGGTAAATGTTCTATGTGAGACTTCAGAATGCAACAAGGCTTTTAACAATGCAAGTTCTAGAACGGATTTCCTTAGCCATGTATTCAACTTGCACAGCGATGATAGAAATGACGAGTTTATGGTTTCCTGAAGCTATGGCGTTAGACCTGTTGTTCAATAGAAGTCTGACTCCTATTTTACTTCGTCTTCATAATCGACGCATAGACGGCCAAGTTCTACCCAAAGCAACCAAAAAAAGGTTTCATTCATTTGAAGCGACCTTCGGCGTTTTAGCCAGCCCCTCGAAGCAATGATTCCCTATATTTCCACGGCTTTGAGGCCCATCAAAGCCCTTCCTAGTATAATGTACTGGTGGTTTTCGCGTTGCATCAAAAGTGGCAACTTCATTACATTCCATTGGATATATTACCTACTTACCTGTCTACTATCTTCTATCCTTTTTTGGTCTGTGTCCACTCCCAATGGCTCGATATTATATGTCGATAGCCTTTTTATGGTGATTTCAGCTATGTCACTTACAGGGCTAAACACACTCAACATAAGTACCTTGAACACTTGTCAACAAGTCCTTCTTTACTTCCTGACAATACTCGGAAACCCAATCTCAGTCAGCTTTTTTTGTTCTATACATCAGAAAAAAAGCTTTTCATAAGAAGTTTAGGGACATCAATAATGCCACAAGGGCCCCAACTCCAGGTGAATCTTATTCGCTCATGAAATAACATATTACCGCTAAACAAAATGCAAGATAGTACCCATGTCAGAGTAAAAAGCGCTCAGATGCAGACCACCGACACACCTACCTACAAAAAATCCCCCTTTGCCTTTCGGAAGTTTCTAAACGTCCTGAAGTCGTCGCTAGGTCGTAATTCCCAGTTCCATGACCTCTCGCGCGAGGATTGGAATAAGCTTGGCAGCATTGAATACAAAGCACTTAAAATGCTATTGTATCTCGTCCCTGGTTACCTGATATCATGTCAAATCATCGGGATCTTCATACTAGCGCCATACATGATATTCAACAAGTCGGATGTTGCTCTCTCCAACGGCGTGAGCCCATTGTAAGAACACTTTGCTTTACAAAACGTCTAGCTAACAATCCTTTTAAGGTGGCTGGGAATCTTTCTCTCTTCAAGTGCTTTCAACAACTGTGGTTTATCATTGCTAGATTTAAACATGGTACCCTTCTCAACTTCCTTCTTGGTACTGGTCTCGTCGTCGGTTCTTGCCCTAGCCGGAAACCTAGCATTCCCAATTGTCTTCCGTGGTTTGCTTTGGTCTGCTCTCAAAGTTTTACCAACCAACAATCATTTCCAAGATTGGCGGGAAACCATCACTTTCATTTTAAGATACCCAAGACGACTTTATATATATTTGTTTCCGTCTCTACATACCTGGATTTTAGTGGTCATCCTCGTTCTCATCAATGGACTCGAAGGGATCGCATTTCACTTTTTTAAATAAGAACAATCCTGCCCTTGATACTCTTCCACCGCATATCCAGTTCCTAGATGCCTACTTCCAAACCGTCGTAACACGGACGGCCGGGTTTGATGTGATACCGATCTCTTCCCTCCGCATTGGAATGCAAGCTCTATACTTAGCCATGATGTTCGTCTCAGTCTACCCAGTTGTTTTTGCGATGCGGAGTTCCAATGTATACGAAGAACGTTCCCTCGGCATTTATGCCAACGAATTACTGCCAGAGAAATCTGAAATATTCTCCGGTCCAAATTATGGCGATGAAGACACTGTTATACCCCATGCGCCGAGGACGAGAGCATACTATTTGCAACAAGAAGTACGAAAGCAACTCGGGCACGATCTCTGGTTCCCAATGGCGACTGCTATCCTCATACTCTGGATCGAGACGGGTAGTTTCGACAGAGATCCCACTACATTTTCCGCCTTCAACATCCTCTTTGAAAGCGTCAGCGCTTATGCTGGTGTGGGTTTATCCACCGGTCTACAAGATCAAGCCTACTCCCTTTGTGGCGAGTTTCATATTGCGTCGAAGCTCATCCTATGTCTGGCTATGCTGCGAGGTCGTCATCGAGGGCTCCCCGTTGCAATCGATCAAGCCGTTCAACTTCCTCAAGATGTTCCCGGAGAAATGGAACAACAGGACCACGAGATACGAACCCGTTTCTCCTTGGTAGATGCAGCCCTGGATTCCAGGCCACCATTCTCGACTAGACCTTCAGACCAGATAAAAGAGGAGTCAGTCAAGACGAAAACGAAGGAATCGGAAACGGAAGGCAACAATTTCATGTCTGGAGCCTTAGACAAATGAGAACGCTTTTAGCGAGCATAAGTATGTGTAGGAGAAGATCTAGGTTCAAAGATGGGGTCACTGTCATTTACCGACGCTGAATTTTTTCAAGCAATGATACTTTCGTGCCTCTTCCGTGGTGGCGGTAAGGAAGCGTTGCAGTCGTTCCTTTTGGCAGGAGACGCTCAGGATCGATAACGTTTCCCTAAGTTCTGCTCTATTTCAGAAGGAAACTTGATACTATTCAAATCTGAATTAGATGATGGAATATTTATAGCGCATACAGAAAGAATCTTTATATATCAACATAGCATATCGATCTTAATTGAAAAAGTGTTCATTATGAAGTGGACAAAGTAGACAAGACGGGGTAGGTAGTTGACGTTGGACGTTGACCTCTCTCTCCAGCTCCTTATCGATCGCTTACATAATCAACTTCATCGAGAGCCAATATGTGTTTGACGCGAGCGCGAGCGAAGCGACGCGACTTACAGAAAGAACAGGAAATGCATAATATCGATCCGCAAACACTGGACTGCCACAATGGAGGATGATGGAGAAAACTACGCCCATACCTCAGTTCCATTGAATGGCCCCTCCGATTTTTCTCAACCCTTGGCAGGCGTTGTCCTCTGCTGCACCTCAGTTTCCGAAGTCCTACGCGTAAGTTGATTGCCGCCATTATGTTTCCTATTCTAATATCCTATGCTACAGACAAAACTATTCGAGTATGCTAAACAGATGGGGGCTATCTGCGAATTTGACTTAACCAATGATGTTACACACCTCATTATCGGCGAATCATACAACACCCCAAAGTACAGATATGTTGCCAAGGAACGACCAGATGTCAAGCCAATGGGACTTGGTTGGATTGAAGCTCTGCGACAATTATGGATCAGAGACGAACAAATCGATGGACAGGCGTTGGAGAAGGAACATACATTACCGACACTTCATTCCCTCAAATTCAGCATGACGGGTTCTGAAGATAGTAAGGGCTTCTACCATGGCGGTATTTCTACAGTGTACTGACCAAGCTTAGCTGCTGAGAGGCAAATCATTGCCGACGAAATCGAAGCTCATGGTGCCGTGTATGCAGGAGATTTGACAAAATCAATCACTCACTTAATCTCCTTTCGGACTGAAGGTGCCAAGTACGAGGCCGCGAAAAGCTGGAAAATCCGAATTGTCTCGATTGAGTGGCTGCGTGATAGTTTGGAGAGGGGAATGGTGTTGGATGAAGCATTGTACGATCCGAATTTGCCACAAGAAGAGCGAGGCAAGGGGGCCTGGGACCGATCGAAACCCAAGAGGACGTCCCTGGGCAAACGGGCGAGGGAAAACGGTACGGCTGGATCAGAAGGAGGTAAAAGGAAGTTACGCCGCACTGCAAGCACCAAATTGAATAGTCAAAGTGAGAGCATGTGGGGGCAAATCGTTGGGGGAGGATCAGTAGTGCAAGTGGCTCAAAGTGGGCAGTGGGAAGTCAATGGAGAAGAAACGGAACAGCGAAATGATCAAGCCATTCAAAACAAGCCCGAGCAGTCGCTTGATACCACCATACCCAAGCAAGCCGTGGAAACTAAAGCGAAATTAGACGGAATTTTCAGTGGTTCCAGGTTCTATTTTCATGGTTTTACACCCACGAAGACGCAAGTTCTTTGCAGTCACTTACTTCCCCATGGAGCTGAGATATACGAAACCATCGACGAGCTACGCTCAGTACCAACAACGAACACTTCATGTCACAATATGATGATTATCCCCCACGATTTACCATTATCAGAGCATCCTGAGCTCCCACAGTCCCAGCTGCATATTGAAACGGTCACTGACTGGTGGGTGGAAAGATGTCTCCATCAGAAGAAATTTACGGATCCGGCTGAACATGTTATTGGCCGACCGTTTCAAGTTTTCCCGATCGAGGGATTTGTCGGAATGATGATCTGCTCGTCTGCCTTCTCCGGCATAGACTTACTTCATTTCAAGAAAGCAGTCGAATTATTGGGCGCAACGTATAGTGAGGACATGACCCCACAATCATCAGTACTTGTCAACAAGTCATTACTCGACTTAAGGAAAGATAAATTAGAACATGCACAGCAATGGAAGTTCCCATTGTTGGGTCAAATTGGCTTTGGGATTGCATCAAAGCTGGTACGAGATTGAGTTTGAAGAACTATCGCTGCAGGCCTCAGAAACGATCGAACTCTTTGCCAAACACTCAGCAAAGGCCGCAATCTCCGGGTGCAAGCCAGTCAGATCGACCCGCGATCGTTGCTGCAAAGCGGATATCCAGAGGGAACAGTATTTCTGAAAAACACACCAAACCTCCTAGAAACTCTGGCTTCGACGATTCAGCATTCGCACCAGACGAAGATGTCACTCTGAATAAAGCCGCTGTGAAAGAAGAGAACGACTCTTACGATATACAAGCCCCACCAGAAGCATCTCCAACTCAAGAACTCACTTCTAGATCCGAGCCGCTATCAGAAAGAAACTCAAATTCGTCCTCAAAAACAGTCTCTACCGCTCCCGCTCCTTCCAACCACCCTGCCGCACGGCCACCACAAGAGGACATCAGTAATGCTATCTCGGATCTGATTAGCAGGACGAAGACAGCTATACAGCCAGCACTGAGTGAGGCCCCTGAGGGACGAAAACGCAGTACGCACAGAATTCTCGGCCGTGTAGCTAGCAATATGTCCACGGCATCAAATCAGTCTAGAGCCACGTCAGTTGACTCAACAGCCACCCATGGCAACCCAGTCGAATACCCGCCCTACGATAGCGGGACGAATGAGCAGATGGAGATGCTGATGAATGGCGATAGAATCACCCACAAAGCTGGGGATAGCCAACCCCCTCCTACGCAATTGCAATATGAGGATCCGGAGAGTGAAGCAGTTTCGGAGAGGGTCATGGCGAGGATGTTGGGGGAAAAAGCCCCGCCGCCTAAAAGAAAGGGCTTGAAGGAGAAGGCGGTGACGATTGGGGACTTCGAGCCCAAAGCTAGGGCTACGAGACAGGGAAAGGCGGGGCTGAGGTAGGGTTGGATAATAACCTCTAATGAATTACGAAACTCCCTTTTTGCATTGCTTTTATCTGTTGTCCAGTAATCCCTATATCCTGATGTTTCCATGTATTCCACCTCTTACGACTAACAAATCGGAGAGCACTTTTGCACTCCTAAACCTCCTTCATTTACTTACTTGCTTGCCTTAAACATGTTTGCGTACGTTCGCGCCCACTACATATGCAATTTTTTATGTATAATCATTGTGCATATTCCAGGCGCTTAATCAAGCGTTCATCCAAATGCCCTTCAAATGCAATACAACCCAACGTTGATTGAAGTTTGAAAAGCTTGATTAGCCTTCACATATCTACTCCATACATTTCCTATACCTAAAGGCTAGCTAGCTCATTGGGTTTGATCATCTCCACAGTATGCTTTCTTTCCTGAACGCTTGCTCCGCAACTACCGTATGTAAACCCTACAATCATCATGACTGCATATCCTGAAGTGCACAATTCAGCGGGTTTCAATATCATTCACACAGCTCAGTTCTTCTTTTGCCGCTTCACTAGAATCATCTTCTTACCAATCATCTCCTCGCCAACTGTATCTTCTCCAGTCACCTCTGCTTCCACCTTGCGCTTCCCTGCGTTGGAAGACCGGATGAATGAGATCTGGAGCTTTTTGGCGTCTGAATCTTCGTTTTCATCTTCGTCTTCGTTGAGGCCACCAACCCCATTGGTAGGTCTAGCAGATACTTCGCCCGAGGGCTCTGCGGCTGCGGCGGTAAGGTCTACTGTCGGTGTATCATTTCTTCCGTTGACACACCCAGCCTCTTCGGCCGGCTCACGGTTACCCTCAACGTCTGCGTTTGCGTCGCCGCTCTTCACATCCAGGCTAGGATCCTTGGGTATGCCGGTCGTACGAGTAGGAAGGGAAGTAAGAGGAGGAATCGATTCATGATCTTCACTTTCAGCTTCTCCTCAAACGATCCCTCGGAGCAAAGATACTTACTAGTGACTGGTGCACCATCTCCATTCGCCGCTTGGCTGTCGTCGTTGTCGTCTTCTTGGGCGAGGACACCAGCTATCCAACGGTTTCGGACGAACTCCATCCATTCTGCCTTGAGGTTGTTCTGTTCCATAAATGCACCTGTTGCCTCGCGCAGGAAGAGTTCGTCGCTCTTGCGTCGCTCTTCGATTGTTTGTCGGTGCGCCTCTTCCTATCTGTCTGTTAGGGCGTGGGGGATTAATTATTTCGAGGTCTCGTTCTTACCTCTTCACTCTCACTCTCAACCTCTTCTTCTGGTTCGTCCTCGCTCATCTCTCCGCCAGAGATAACTTGCTCTTTATCACACCCCGGCCTAGCATTGAAGCTCGTTACCAAGCTGTTGCGAACCTCACCTAATGCATCTTCGCTGAATCCTTCAGCATCGGATAGATCTTCGGAGCTCTTGCTCTCACCTCCTTCACTCTCAGTCTCTACTTCTAGTTCGTTCTCGCTCTCACTCAGCTCTTCGGCAGAGATCACTTGTTCGGTATCATGCCCGGGCCTGGCATTGAAGCTTGTCACCAAGCTGTCGCGAACCTCGTCCAACTCGTCTTCACTGAATCCTTCTGCGTCGGAAAGATCCTCGTCGTCTGAATCGGCTGCTGGTTGAACGCTTGTCATGATGCTATCCTCGGTGACCTCTCGTAGCTTTGTCTTGTCATGTCCCTGAGCCAAGATCCGTTAGTTTATTCATTTACCAGAATTTCGAGACAAGGTCGAGAGACGTCGCCTCTTTGAGACATGTGAAGAGAGTGAATTATTTCTCAAACAAGAAGCAAGAGGTGTCTGGCTGAAAAGTAGACTTACCTCATAGGTCATGTAGAAAGTAGCCTGAGAGTCCAACACCCTCTGCCTCTGCACGTCCTGTCGTTCCCTCGCCTTCTCAGCAGCATAAGCCATCCTAGCAGCTTCACCCGCCGCCTCATCCACAGCGCCTCTTCCACCCGTCCTATGAGTATGCATATCATCCACAAACTCCCTTTCATCAATCTCCCTCTGCGCCTCCTCCCAGATCTCCAACCGATCATCAGCCTCAACCTCCATATCATGATAGCCCTGCCACGCATTACTCCCCGGCACCAAATCCTCCTTGTAGGTAATATTATTCGCCGCGATCTTGAGCTTGGTCGCGAAATCCCGCTCCTGCTCTCTGTCAAGCCCGACGCCGTATTTCATGATCAAATAACAAACTTGCGCTTCGTAGACGGGACGTAGGATGTGCGTGAGCTCTAGGTCTAGGAGGATGTCTATCATCTGCTTGCGTTTGTTTTGTCGGAATGCTAGCATGGCCTAGGCACAGGGCACAAACAGTTAGCGGACAAGCTCGCGCGCAGTACAGAGATTTCACGTCAAGAGAGCTACGAACACGAGTGGAGGTGGTGAGTGAGTACCAGAGATATCGTATCACGACAGAGGCCGGAGGTTATGGTTGGCTTTACGGGTTTGTTAGGCTGCTGCTGCGCATTGTCGGTCTCCATGGGATCAGGAGCGTCGACGTCTTGCTCGTTTGAAAGCTGGTACTCCAATTTGTCTGCCATAATGCGATGAACGTTCTGCGAAGTTTTGCTAAGGTTGGTATAATTGAATGATTGAATGCGGTATTGAAAAGAGATTATGTATTCAGAATCAGGTTAATGGCACGTGACTAGACACTTTTCCTACCCCCCTTTATCGTCGGTTAATTTCCAAGCGTCAGCAAAGATGCTTCATGATTCTTGTCCATTTCGTAACCATGCTTGTGGATTGGTATCTACTTGCATTTTTGAAATTCTTAAACTGCAAAGAAAAAGAAGTGAAGCGATCGAATAATTTTATTCTACTAATCACCACCATACATTTCCAGTCTCCACTACAAACAAAAGAATGTCTCTCTCTCAGCTCATCTCTTCCAAACCCTCGCCCATAAACCAGCAAGCCGTCCCTTTCATCACCCACTCCTACTTTGCAGCTTGCGCTTTCATGCGCGCGAGAAACGCCATAACACTCGGGACAGTCTTCCAGCTCTCCCTAGCCTCAAGACTTTCAAACCACCTCTTCACATTCGGGTACGGATCGAAAAGCGTCCGGAACCCGAGTTCCTTGGCCAGCGCTCCGTACGGGAGATGGAAGAGATCAGCAATCGATACTTGGTCTCCGGCTAGATATGCATGTTTTGCGAGAATCACATCGTAGATCTTGAGGGTATCTTCGAGCTGGCTTTTATATTTCGCTACTAGGTCTTCGTCTGCGGGGCCTTTACCATGAGCGCTGGAGGTGGGTGATTATCAGTATGTTTGATTTCTAGTGAAAGGAAGAAGGAAGGGAGGGAGGAAGGTGAGGCGCAGGTAGGTACCCTTTGAACAATTTCTCGAAGCCGATGCTTTCGGCAGGATGGTTGAAATAAAAAGCCTCGTATGAACAAGCCTAAGTAAACTTCAGATCAGCCTCAATTATCGCCGTCTATTTATTGGTGTGAAAGCCTCACTTGCTCGAATAGCCCGTAACCTGTCAAATCATCGTCATCTGGAATCAGCTTCGTGCCCTGGCCGGCGTACTTTTTGGCGAGATATCTATGAAGAACATGGAGTTAAGGAGTGAAGATACAGAGTATCATATGAATATGTCAAGGACCCCGACACAAAGCGGGTTTCTGAAGTCTCTCTCTACCCGAGGTATGAAAGCAGATGCAGGCACAGGATCTATCTCACTCACTTGCAAATAGCCCTACTCTCAGATAGCACAAAGCCATCATCATCAATCGCAGGGATCTTGCCGAACGGATGTCTAGCCAAGTGCTCGGGGCTTTTCGTGTCAGTCTGCTTCATGGTGATGAGCTCGTAGTCTGTAACGCCCTTTTCAGCCAGGACGGTGAGGACTCGCGATGTACAGGTGGACTCGCGGATGCCGTAAATTTTGAGAGTCATGGTTGCGGGGTTTTGTTTGGGATTGTGATTGTTTGAAATTGAGGAGTTGGGGTAGAGTGGTTTGGAGGGAAGGATGATTTGGAAGAGAATTTTGAATTGAGGGCGAAGTGTATGTATGCATGTCGTTGGAGAGAGGATATTGCCTGGTCTTATATACTCAAATCTTCCACCCCTGCCACCTAAATCCATCTTTCTTTCCTCCGAGTCCCTCCCCCCCACAAGTCGTTGAATCCCTTCAACACTCCATCCAACATCTGAACGTCGGCTCTGAGAACATCCCGAGCAGATGATACAGCGTCCAGATTCACCTCAATAAGCAGCAAATCTAACGATCAAGCTATGCACAAAATTTATACGATCCCTCAAATAGAGTCAATATGCCAACTACACCGTCTCACCGACCACCAGTACGGATATAACCAAAAGACCATTCATTACAAATCACCTCAGGATCAACTTAACCCTCACCATACTCTAGTACATCATAAACATGCGGCTGAACGTTGGCCGCGGAAAGTTTGCTGATTGGTCAATTTCATGCGATGCGCGCGGTAACGTCTGTGATAGGTGCAGAGCGACGGACTTTACTTTTGCAGATCGTAACTAACATTGCTCTTTTACATAAATGATCTGAAGGGGCGTTGGTCCTAAACTTAGTAAGGCTTTGAAGCTGTAGAAGTGCTCTTTAACTTCAAAAAAAAAGCTTTGGTGCAATGTTCGGCCGTTTGAGCCTTCCGAGTTTTGAATTTGCTGGAAGTAGCAAGTGCGATCGCCCTTGAAGCGACTGGCTAAGATGTACATGTTCTTCCTTCCGCATATTATAATGTCATTACACTTAGCACCTTGGATACATCCTAGCTAAACAGGTGAGAGGACGATGGTCTACGTGGCACATGTCACGCTGCCGATGTGAATAGGACGTGCAAGTTAAGGAGAAGTTTTTATATTCGATAAGCATGAGCCTTCAATTCAAAAAGCGCACACGGACTAAATTTAGAAGCTACTAGATAGGAAATAGAGCAATCCCATTCAGCTTCTTAAAAGACCGATACCCATTGCTACAGCATGAAAATATTTAGAACCATCAGATAAGACATCCGCAATCAAATTCGAAGACATCTCGCACGAAATACCGAAAGAAACACCGGAAAACAGCTGGAATGGAAAGCAAACAAAGAATGAGGATGGGAAACGTCGCGGTATGATAGGACATAACATCCCGGGAACACTTCGGTATATAGAGGATTCCTCGACCCTTACAAGGAGTCTCGCCGAGACCATCCCTCTTTGCCTGGTTCAATGCATCAGATAATCTGAGGCATGAAAGGGGCCTTCCAGCTGGGTGTCAAGAGGGTATTGAGCTTCAGAGACCGCTGCAGTACCAGCTTGAGTCTCCTGTTTGTTGCTCGTGGCGCAAATGTTGCAGTGGTGATATCCTTCTGGAATCGTGTTAGGTAGGTGTTTGGTTGTGAAAACACGGTCATTGTCGTTCATCTGGAGAACTCTCCGGGCGACTGAATAATCAAGCCCATGATCTTCAATGAGGTGCCATCTGAGGGGCCATTCACTCCAACGACTAGGATAAACGGCATTTGCACATAAGTCCAACGCACATTCGTAACTCTCGTCTCCATTCCCGGCGTGCACTAAGCTGAAGTGTTCAGAAATCTGCTTCCGATCTGTGAAGCCTCGAGAAGTACTGGCTTCCCTCAAGATACAATGACTATACGGGCAAAAAGCGTCATTTTCGTGTATAGTCTCTCGGATATGCTTTAGCCATTTGTCCTTTCTAGCGAAGGATTTTGTCTCAGACTCGCAAGATTCATAAGGACATTCGTACTTCTTGACATCCGAGTGTATTGTAGCAGAGTGCCGATCAAGATCACCCTGGTTGCGGAAGGGCTTCTTGTAAGAACACTTGGAGACAGCGCATAGGAGGGGTTTAACGTGAATGTTGTTCAAGTGAAGTTTGTATGTAGACAGTGCCTTGAACGTTGCTTTCGATGAACAATCCGGCCAGATGCATCGCGAAGGGGCGGTGAAGCGCTCTATGGCATCTTGCCCGTGGCCGGTGAGGTGAACGGTCATTTCCTCTTCCCAAATAGGTTGGTCACATCCCGTCCATGTGCACGGTTTATGATGGTTCGGTCTGCCGCGCCTGAGAGAACTCTGCCAATAAGGAACCTCCCGCCTCTGATGATAGTATGCCCTGTTAGCGTCAGTGAGTTTTTTTTTAGCCACTCACATGTTGTCGCCCGTCCCTTCAACCTGCATCTCCTCCAACCAATCCTTCTCCTCCAAAGCATCGCCCATCATCGCTCGGTACGACGTGAACTCGTAATCGATAGGCTGCGGCTCGGGATTGGCCTGGAAGTAGGCTAGTGTCTGCTCGAGGGCCTCCTTGTCGAGCGAATCGAAGTCGAGGGAGTCCATGTTGTGTAACCGTGTGGAAAGTGAGGCGGTTAAGCGAGGGCGAAACGTGCAGTATCGGTGACGAAAGAGGATGGTGGCGTGGCGGACGTTGTTGTATCGGTGACGAAATGGGCTGGTTGCGTGGGCTGGTGGTGTTGACGAGGCTCGGAGAGACGTGTAAAGGTGCGGAAGAGGTGCAATTGATGGGGGAGGGGAGTGTTGTTTATATGTGTGCAGGTGAGTTTGATACGCGGCTGAGAGGGCGATTGCGCGCACGGTCCTTCCTGTAGTAGTAGTAGTAGTAATCCATGCTGGGTCGCATTTTCCAATATTACAAGACTTCTTGGACTGGGTCATGTCATGTCGTAATGAGACGCAAAAGAACCTTCAAGTTTCTCCAGGAAATGAAAATCACGTGGTATTTCCGACCTTTTTTCACGTGGAGCCCTACCTAGAGAGGTAGGTAATGAAAAGGGTCTGCCTTGGGCTAGGAGGTTGATATACCTCTCTGCATCCAGGCTGCGAATGTTCACTGGAAAACAAACGGAAAACCGTAGAATTTTCGTAGTGATGCAAAGTCAAAACACAAACACAAACACAAACTGACAATGCAAATCTTTTTTCAAAATGAGTATTACCTTTATACCAAAGTTGTCTATCACTTGATATGGTCCAATAGAAATCCATTAACCTTGAATATTATCGACTATCCGGGATTATGAGCTCCTCTTCGAAGCCGCTTCTTTATGTAATCTCGTCTTCCTGCTTCGAGAAATGCCTCTCCTCTGCACAACCTTGATGAACCACCAGGTCAAGATATCCCTCATCAAGAACACAGTCGTCACAAACGCCACCGGTAGCGCGATGATCCAAAAATAGCTTTCGCTGTGGTTAATAGCTGGAAAGTCGACGATGTTCATTCCGAAATACCCTGTCAAGAAGGTCAGAGGCAAGAATATTATCGTCACGACTGTAAGCTGCTTCATCGACTCGTTTTGGTATGCCGAAATGGTATTAAAGATCAGATCAATCATGTTATCGCAAGACCTCCTCATCTGATCGAGGGACTCTGTCATAAGGATGATATGATCCTCCACGTCTCCGAGGTAGGTTTGCGCCATGGGACTTATCTTGACACCCGCTGGACTCGATTTGATATCACCTCTCCCCCCAACGTCCGAAACTACAGAGGCGCTTTTGTGATCTCGGAGAGCACTAATCAAATTGATGATGGGATAGACAACGTTCCGCATCATTGTGATTTCGCTGGTAATAACGTACAAGAGTTTGGATTGCTTGATGCTTGGCTCTGTCAAAACATCAAGTTCTAGCTCACCAATGACATCTTGATAGGCAGTCGTGACTGGTATGGCAAGGTCGATTATTGCGTCAACAATTGCCTGGCATATCATTGAGGCATCGCATGATCGTCTAAGAAGGGTATCAGGGGTACTCAGTCGGTTGAGAATAGGGATTTCGATATCATCAGCGGATTGCTCAAAGAACGAGACGACGGTGTTGTCTGGGGTTGATTAGCAACTAGAAGATATATTCGCAGGGGGGCGGGGGTCATACCCGCCGTCAAGAATATCGAGACCTGCTCGGCGCTCACGGCCAACTTCCTCTTGGTCAACGGCGAATGGGCCTCCATGTAACTCATTCTCTCCTGGTTAGGTCCGCCCTGATATCTCTGCAGCGTCCTCAATTTTTGCATAGCGGCGCTAGTAGTACCTTCGGTATGACCAGTCACATATCCATTAGTTGGATCATGTACACCAGCCACCATAGTAGCCTGCCTTTGCTTCTCGTCGTACTTCTCTATGGTTTTCGACCCAGAGAAGACCTTGCGGAAGAATCTCATCACCCCACCATGAAAATACCCACCCTTCTCATCATCCAAGTCCGAGTCCGAGTCCGAATCGTCATCATCATCATCCTGGTGGAGGTGAACGAGTTTTTGTAGAGTCAGCACCATGTACGTGTGATCGGCGTACCTAAAGCCTTGTAAGCCACAACATCGACATGGAAGTCTAATGATCTTACCAGTCGGCTTTAGTTCTATTATTTGTATTGAGCATGTCCTCAATGGCCAGCCTATGTAATCTCTTGTGCTTTCCCAATGCCCCAATGACATCCCAGCTCAACCCGTTCACATTGATCCACCGGCATTGTATCCAGCTCTCTTGTGTCTTCTCTAGGAATTGTATAAGTTCTTCGTTACCGAACTCGTGCATGACCATGTTCTGTTCGCTGAAATCCACCACGGTTATCTGACATTCTTCGTGGAGGGTTGGGACTTGCGATCTTCCACCATTCGGCTTCGAAGGATCAAGACCAGGCTCCTGACCTGGATGCCAATTGGGTCGTGCAGTAGAGGCATCAATCGACGCAAACGTCTTCACCGTATTAGATCGAGTCGGTCGGCGCTTCATATATGGAGAGGATCCAAGGTTCGACCCCGAGGCTTCAGATCGCGCTTCGGATTGTCTGGGGGGCCGAGAAGAGGGGGACAAGCCTGCCTCTGCCTCCAAGTCAAAGTGAGTACTTAGCGTGGGCGACGACATGGTAACGGATGGCTGGAAGTCTTTCGCAACGACATTCTTGTCTGCCATAACTCAATGGCGCGAAATAAGGGGCGTGAGAGGTGGCGCGCAGAGATGGCTTTTGCTGTTGCTGGCCTGGTTGTATGAGCTTTCAAAGCTCGTAAAGAGACACACCCGGTGTCGTATCGTGAAAAATTGTAGTGAGAGCTTTGGAAGATACATCCAGAGGCAAGTGTACAAGAAAAGAGAAGAAGGGAAAGAATTGACTTCCAAAAGTATGTATAAGAGGAATAAATATAACCAACTGGGCGCAATGTCAAAAGACCATGCCACAGGCGAGGCCTTTCTATACTGTACTATCCCCATATTTTCAAGGCGGCCGACAACTTTTAAGCTTTCAGACAGTCCTTGGCATAGATAGATAGCCTAGCCGCATCTGGCTGGTTGGAACACTGGAGTGCTCCTTCCCCGTGTTTTTGGAACATCACCATACCTATATTTGCTACGTCGAAACAATCACGCTCACAATGCGATCATCCTATCAAAATAAAAATGAAGCGCAAATATAACGGCTCGAAGATGTATCTTTATTCGGAATTCAAAGAGATCTATTGGCATTTCGGTTTCAGATAACCGCTTTATTAATTTCAGCAATATAATTCTTGTATATTATAAACTATTATTATAACTCAGAAACCCCCTAGCAGTCCATGTTTCCTTCTTTCGGATATTCTTCATCGAAGCCAACATACTAGAGGAACCATACCGAATTTATTCAGGCAAACCGCGGCATGAAACGTAGTTTTCAGAAGTGCATATGGGCATAAGTAGGGGATTTGGGTATCATTAACAGTTTATACACCATGAGCAGTTTCCTCATGTCTACTAGGCAACCGTATAAAAGTGCTCCGCCAACCCGCAACCGTCCCCCGAATCCCCCTCAGTCTCGCAGGCGGCGGAGGTGGAATCTGTGTCCTAGTCTGTGGACTCTCCCGCGCCTTGTAACCTGGCGGGACTTCACCCGGTTTACCCATCCGTCTATATGGCGGCAAGCCGTCAACGCCCTCCCCTTCTTCTTCTTCACCGACGCCTAGTTCCCTCAGGCTGATCGGAGGCTCCTCTGGGACGCGACCTCTGCGGCGTCTTTTGGCCCACCATCTTAAACCAATCCCGGTGGCTAATAGTGCTGCAACAATACAAACGATAATGATAACTACCTTTGTAGCCTTCGGTATAGCAGGCCCGGAAGAAGGGGGGTGATAATGTATGGCGGTATCGGTGCTGGTCCCCGACGTCCCGCAGGAATACCGATTGGGATATTTTGAGATGTCGGAGCTATAAAAGATGCGATCAAAACTTGAGCAATTGAAGTCAGGGACTGTAGTTAATAGGTGGAACCCGTCTGACATGTCGTCCATAGCTGGTAGCGAAACACTGTCTTACATTAGTTCCAACTGGACAGCCAGAGACAAGAGGAACTAACTTATATAGATTTCCCGAAAGGTTCGTAGACCCATCCACAGCCGCAAGCTTCCCCAGCCCATCCAAAGCCGTCAAGGCACTATTATTCGCAATCACAAAGTCGCCACTATAGATCCCGCCCCCAATTTCCGTCAACAACGGCAGACTGAATTTATTCATCATCTGGTTTCCCCTCACAATCACATCCCCACCAATAGCATTCAGCTGGTCCAGCTCAAATACCTGGAATGTATTATCCTCCAGCCGCAACGTAGCAGAAAGAGTCGTCAAGCTCGAAATATCAAATTGCATGACATCCTGCAAGCTCAGACCTTCAGCTGTCGTCAATTTGGGAAGCAAAACCTGGAAACTTTCTCCATTATCCGCGAATTCAAGCAAAGAACTTGTCACCAAACTCGACATGTTGACTATTTTCAGATCCTTATTCCCCGTAACACTAACATCTCCAACCCTGGAAAACGAGCCGAAATTGAAGAAATCCAATGTCTCGATTCCAGTATCAGAAATTGTAAGATCGCCATAGATATTCGTCCCAGGGTTTCCATACGCGTCCACGCCTTTGGTCTTGAGATTTGGGCTGGTGAGCAAAGGAATATCTGTCCAGGAAATGGCCATCTGGACTGTTTCGAGGGTAGGTAGGGAGAGGTTGGTGAGCTGGAGAAGGGAGGAGAGGGTGAAGTTGTCGTTTATCCATTGCAGCTGGGGCGCCGATATCTCAGTCAAAGCCGCGCAGGACGAAATGGTGAGGCTGCCATCCAGTCTCTGGATGCCGTTCAGCGTGAGGGAAGTGAGGGTATCGCTCTGGACGGTGATGAGGCCCGTTATGTTATTGCAGCTACCGAGGGCGTCGGCGTCGGATTGGGTTGTGATAGTGTAGGTATCCTGGGTACAGACTGTTCTTAAATATTAGCAATGATTCAAAGCAACGGATATGAAAGAAAGTATACCATCTTGAGCCTCAGATCCACTTGCAATGCCCACAATCATCGTGGCAGCAAAGGCCGCGTATTGCACGCATTTTGCGAGACCGAAAGATGCCCCGGAAGACATGGGGACAACATCCACCCCTCATACGAGAGTGAAGAAGATGGAGAAGAAAGCAGCATCTAATAAGTAAAAATACGAGGAGAAGGTAAGCACAAGCTTTTTAGACCAGGTTGCCCTTGGCACTGCCAGCAAGATGTCGAATCTCTGGCGGATACCATTACGAAGGTAGTGTATCCAGTATTGGCAGTCCAGGATTAATTTTGTCCGTGCTGACGATTCCGGCAAGGCGACTACTAGGCTAGGTAGGGTAGGGATATAATTGTGGGTAGCATCGTGATGATCTCCATTGTTTATGATTGTGACAAGAAAGAAAAAACATCAATTTCCATCATCTTGACTTGACTTAAGTTGACTGAGACCACTGGGTTGCTTTCTCGGCCCGAAGGTTTGCAGATTTAGGAATGGAGGCAAAGAAGGTGAGAAGTTGTCGCTCAAAACGGCAAGCTGGGTGTAGTACCACAGACGCTGACGCCCACGCTCCCGTGTTCGGGTATTCTTCGGGTTTCCCTATAAAGCTTCCCTTCCCGTGTTCTATACGGCCTTATTCGAGGCATCATATCACTCTGAAAGAAAGCTTCATCATTTCATGAGTCTCGCATTGCACATACTAAAGCCAAAGGCTTCATGTCAAACAATTTCAATAAAAGTAATGTCCTACTCCGTTTCCCTGACCGCTCCCTGATGGTTCATAAAGTCGTTCATACAACTTGCGACTGTGCTGACAAGTCATCCCCGAGCATTGTTTGTTGTTTGCGGCAAAAATGGAATCACTTTCGTAAGTTCATCTACCATCGAGAAACTGTCTAGTCCTTATGGATGTGCAACTTGTCCTTGATCTTCTCCTTGATCTTCTCCTTTTGGCTTGGCTTCGAAGACTTGGAATCAGGAGTTGATGACCTCTCGGCAGCCGGCTTGGGGGTAGCATTGGCTGGAGGGTCATGTTTTACTCCCTTCTGCTCAAGGAGACCTATATATCACGTCAGATATCATCCATGAAGGTAGGAAAGCAGGAAAAGGAACATACGATCAGCCTCTCGTCCAGCTCCTGGCTTCGAAGCATCAAAATCACCACCATCAGCCTTCATCCCACTAGTCATAACATACTGCTCCCCCGTGCCCGTCCCGTGACTCTCCTTCTGCGGTCCGTCACCCTCTCCTCCAGCAATTCCACCACCAACCTTGGCCTTCTCCCTCGATGGTATAGGGCCTAGGTCATTCCTCTCATCATTCGCCACTCCTTCAGCCTCCTTTTTTGACGCCTTGATCCTATCGGATTCTTCAGAATCTGGCTCATCAAGAGGACGGTCGGCGCCTTGTTGCTTTTGCTTGACCGCAGAGCCAGACTCAGGTGCCACACCGACGGAGGCAGAGGCGTCGTTGGAGGATGTGGGCCTGTCTGTGGAGGTTGCGGAGGCGGGGTTGTGTACTGATGTCACGCCGGTCTTGTCGGTGTCGTGCTCAGGGCGGATGGGTCCTGTGGCAGGAGTTCTACCGGTTTCGGTTGCTCCTGAGCGAGACGAGGATTCCAGGCCAGTTGAGGTAGATGTAGTATTGGCTAATGAGGTAGAGGTAGAGGTAGAGGTAGGTTCGGTTGTTGGGGCAGAGTAAGAGCCAGTCGTCAAAGTAGAAGTAGGTTCAGTCGTTGAAGTATCTGTAACACCAGAATCATGAGCTTCTGGACCATAACGCAGGTGGATAGCAAGCCTTACCGGCATTCCCCTTATCATATGGTTCGCCCTTTGCTGTATTGCCCACCTCCCCAGAAAGAGGCTCCTTTCCCCGCGTCTCATTCTCGCTCGTCTTGGTTTGCTCTCCCCAGATAAGACGGCTGGCAGCGACGTGAGGTTATTGACAGTCTCCATGTTTGGGATACTTCAATTGATTAGTATCTCGAATTCGTAGGTTGTATGTTAAAAGGTGGTATGGTATGGTATGGTATGGTATGTAGGTATTATGTTTGGGGTGTTTAATGATTATGGGGAAATAGGATGAGGGAAGGAAGGAGGTAGGATGCTATTTATTCACATTCCCTAAACAGATCCGACTGACGTGTGTGGTCATCCCGCTACTCAAGAACTTGGCAGCTGGTTGGTGTCGATCGGACTTGGATAACTGGTCTAGGAACAAGGTTTGTTTGCTTTAAATATTGATATATGGTTTATTACAAGTATCTGGGGTATTAATGAGATTGAAGCTTCCATGCATTAGAAGTGCTTGGTATTTTAGAGTGATTCTGTCTTTATTACCAACTTCCTTCATATTTTAGTTCTCTTTTAGGCAATTTCATCATCAATTCTGTATTCTTTGTATTCTTTTGTCTCGAGACATTATATAACCAAAACTTGATATGATATCGTCTCCTTTGAGTTCTCATCGTATCGGTTGTGTTCCTGGACTATGACGTACCCCTGTCACATCCACGTCATCCGTCAACATCAAGGTCGAGCTCCACGTTTCACAAGATAGGTATGTTTTCGTAGGCTAGTATAGTATATCTTTAATCCCAAGGTACCTTCTCATTCTCGGAAGAGGAAGGAGGAGCTTGGATTTGGAGTGGGTCATAAGGCATATATCACGTGATCGCTTACTGGATAGGGGAGAGGGGTAAGAATGTGCTTCTTGTAAGTGAGCACTAGGAGGTTTGCCCAACGTTTTAGTCCTCAGTTCCATTTCGAGAAAGAATCCCCAGGACGACCTTGTTTTATAAGACAGACTTCTCAATATTTGCAGTCTCTTATTGAATCTTGGGATGATTTCTGAAGACTGATATGACCTGACACCAAGCCAAACACACCCAAGGCCTTTTCCTACTTGTACTATCAAAGCGCACCAACTTATGTAAGGTCTCTCATCGCAGCCCTCACGCCAGGTACTCCCTCAGGATAATACATAGCATACCACGCCCACATCTTCCTCCTAAGCACTTCATGGTCGCCCCTGTGAACACCACATCTCAAAATTCGTGCAATCCGTCCCAGATTCCCAACATTAGGTACCCGTCCCGATATCTCGCGCATCCCATCCATCGCCACCAGACACTCGTTCTTAAGCGGCCCCATCTGGTAGTCGTGCGCCATGCCATACAGATTGATCAGCATGCCAAACGGATCGCTTGACCGCGCATAGTGAGACAGGTCGAGGATTCTCTGCTGCCGTACCCAAGTTACCACCTTTTGGAACGTGACGGGGTTGGCGCCGGGCAGTATAACGGGCTCGCTGGGGTCGCCGCTCGTGTACGTGGCGTAGAGGAACGGGCAATGCATAGCGAGTTGCTGCTGGAACACGTCGAAGCGAACTGGGCGCGGGCCGACGAAAATGGTGATTACCGGGGCTCTCATCTCGAGTTTCAGCTGCAGGTCAGATGGGTAGGAGGCTCTTGGGTTGGTGCTTTGTTGATAGCTTCCCTGTCCACAAGCTGTGTGGAGGGCGTCCTGCGAGCGGTGGGTGTTTGGGCGAGCGGGGTGCGGGGAACTTCCGAAGCCGGGGGAGCTGTTGAAAACATGCTCCAAGAGGTATTGCTTTGGATGAACGTTTTTGCGAGCGGTTGGTCGGCCGGTGCTGCCGCTGTGTCTACTGTTGTGGCTCGGTGGGGGTCGAGTCTGCTTGTTGAAGCGAGAAACCTGCACGACACACTTAGTAATTTATCTGTCACAGAAGTGGAAAGGCTAAAGGTCGATTTACCTGCGTGTTATGACTATAAGCACCATCACTATCACCATTGTCTTCGCTTTGTAGCAATTCACTGCTCTTGTTTGCAGCAGAGGTAGAGACAGGTAGGTCAATATCCTCAACAGCTCCAGCGATAAAGTTCTGAATCACCTGCTCTGAGTGGGCGCTCTTGAAAGGGGTTATTTGTCGAGGGCATTCGAAGCTTGAAGAGCATATTGGTGAAGTGCTCGTAATGGTACCAGGCGACGACGAGCAGGGTAGGGAATTGGTAAGTGAGCCTCGATCTGCTTCGGTAGACATAGTCGCGGTGAGAAGAGAAGAATTGGCTGGGTATAAGATAGCAAGACTACGGCGACCTGTCTCTGGCGTGCAACCTCGCAATGCTGTGATCGCAGTCCGCGAACGCTGGTGATATTGTTTGTTGTTGTGGATGGAACAGGCGCTCTCAAACGAGCGAGGAGGACTTTTCTGCCTACCATATTGCTCTTTAGCACCGCTTTGAGGTGATTGACTGGACGAAACCGCGAATTTGGTCTCTGCATCACTAATGCGTAACAGAAAAGACCTGGATGTGGCATTGAGAGGATAGGTGTGTCTCTGGCTCTCTTTGAAGGCACCCCACCTCTTCCGGTTGCCGATAAACTTAAATCAAGAGCATGATGGCCAAACCCGCAGGCAGTATCACCATGCAGGAAACCCGCGCAAGAACAAGAATAACCTCCGAGGCATGTGTGACATCAAGATTGCCATTCTATACAGAACGGGGCTCACAAGCAAGAACAATAAAGGGCATTTCGCTCTTTAGGAAGAAGTGTACTTAAGCGGTAAAGGGGAAGCTCCATAACTTTTATCAAAACTTCACAGCGGGAAAAGGAGGCAGGCGGCAATGAAGATGGCCTATTTAACAGAAAGTTGCAGGTTGAAAACAAGCTACATATCATCATCATAATCCATTATTTTGTAATGTAACTGTAGAAAGGCACCACGCCAGCAAGCAGCAAATAAAACCATTGCCAAGCATGAACCATCTACCTACAGACAACGCAAGAGCAATTATGTAAATGTAAAACCAGAACCCGCATGTGCAATAAATAGAGCCATAATCCATTAGCTCGAGACATATTCCTACAGAACGGCAACCAAACCCATACTCCGCATCATTCCCATCCCTTTCCAAATCTCTAATCTCCCATC
>QGMJ01000535.1:0-22857 GCA_007821545.1 Lachnellula subtilissima
CCTCCCAACCGCCCAAGTAATCCACTCCAAAAGCCCCCCAATAGCAAGTCCCATATCCCTCGAAATAACCCACACATGCTCCGTCCCCTTCTTGCTCCCAGCATGCGCCCACACCGCTCGCGCGAAATCCCAGAAATACACAGGCGAGCAGTTCGTGATGAAAAAACGCCTCCCCGTCCACCTTCTCGTGATCTAGAACGGCGGTGCTGACACGGCTCGTGGCGAGCAAACCGAAGGCTGCGAGCAGATGCGCGTGTGCGACGTTGACGACGTAGGTGAAGTCGAAGAGGTTGGTGTTGTCGCCGAGCTGGAAGCCAGTGCGGTTTGTGTAGTGGACATTGAGGATCGGGGGGAGGATTTGCACGTCGCCTTCGCCGAAGATGCCTGCGGGGCGGATGGAGCAGGTGAGGAGGGTGGGGGAGCGGTTTGCGGCCAGGACGAGGGCTTCTGCTTCGGCCTGGGTTGTGTCAGAGGGGTTATGGGAGGTAGGGATGGACAATTGGAACTGTGAGGATAGTATGAGAATGGAGTGTAAATACCTTGGTCTGCGAATAATACTCGTGCTGGGCATGTGGAGGAACAACAGGCCATCTCTCATCTGCATTCTTGAGATCACTGATAGTATCGTGGATCACACTCGCACTGCTCGTATACACCAGCGCCTTGACGCCCGTCTTCTGACATGCCTCAATCACGCACGCTGTCCCATCCACATTAACCTTCCTGTACAGCTCATGCCCTGCGCCCATCAGAGTCGGCGATGCGGTATGGATCACTACATCTGGCTTTGCTTTTTCGAAGATAGGTACCAGGGAGGAGATAGAGGTGATATCGCCGTCATAGTAAGTAACACCGTCCGAATCTGGACGCCGATTACGCGTGGTAGAAAGGTCGAGGACGGAGATTTTGCTGGTGTAGGTGTCGTGTAGAAGATTCACAATGTGATGGCCCAAGAACCCGCAGCCGCCAATTATGAGGACGTTGCCTAGATTCCTCTTCGCGGGAGGTGCCATTGTTACAGGAGTTTGTGGGTGGTGAAATATTCAATGCGGTGGGCTGGTTTTAGATTTAGAGGTGGTTAAAGATCTCGGGATACTGACCCCGATCCTGGGGATGGGGCTAGTATAGTAGTAGCCTCCGCCATTACAGTAGTGCTAATTTCAACCACAGCTCATCGGGTCTCTTTTGCAATAACCAAAGCAACCTTTCCAACATGGAAACGTAACACCTCTTGCACAAATACAGCCAATGCAAGTCTTAGAATATTCGAACCAGACAGCCCATAAAGCACAATATTTATATCACATGACTTGCCCCCTCGGCGAAGAAGTCAATTTCTTCACGAGCCAGATCACCAACCCCTACAAACTAAGTCATTATGAACCCAACTATGCATGCCGGGGAAAACGTGTCGATTCTGCAATCTCATAGTTTGGCCAGCCCCCAAACCAAACTCCTCTCAGGAGAACATACGCCTCTCAGCAGGTCTGAAGGAGCAGACCAGACTTTATAAAAGAGTGAAGTGGCTCTTCTATTTGCATTGAAACGCCGTGGGTTAATGCACGTGTATAGTACCTGATTACATCAGTGGTTCTTGAGATGAGGATGAAGTTTCGAGGTTGCGCATCTTATAAACTGGCATATCATTAAGTTGTTTTTCGCTCTAGCATATATAGTGAACCGGAATATCTCCAATTCGATCTAGGAGGCCAATAAGGTTTTAAGCGGGAGTATGTTGCAAATCTGATCTTGTGAATCTATGAGACTATGCGATACCATAGGTCTTGAGATGAGAATTGTGTATGATGTATTGCACAAAAAGGATGGATCTAAGAGCACTTCACAGAGCTCTTACAATTCACTTCATACCATGGGCGCGAATTGAAGTGAACTTTCGACTTCATTTCCGTTAGTTTCTTAGACGGCGGCCTCTACGAAAAGAGTATCTACTGACACGCTTGAAGATTTATGTGCAAACTCCTCGCTATGATCTTCGAAATGACCTAACCATATGCTCTCTCACCTACCCGTATCTTGTTCGCCTGTCCGTTGAGTCCCTTACGACTTATGAGCACTTTCATGACCTTTTTCTAAACGATCCACAGCCTCATCACTGATCTGATAATGGACGACCAGCCGTCCTCTACCGGGGAGAATCTTCAAACCATGCTCTTTTGCAACTTCCAAGAATTCAGGACCGGAACTGCCCGCATCTGCAAGGTTGAGCCACACCATGTTGGTCTCTGTGGGGTTCTCTAGCTTCCCACCCAATTCAGTCCATATGTTTGCAATCTTTTTAGCCGTGATGTGGCTCTGCTTCAAAAGTCCTCCTTCGCCATTGGGTCCTTTGCCAAACGTTTCGTCGAGTGCTACTCTAGCCGCGGCGGTCACAACACCAGGTTGTCTTAATCCACCGCCAATACTCTTTCTCACCCATCTCGCTTGTTTGATAAGCTTCTTACTTCCCACGAGCATACTTCCAACCGGAGCACCTAGACCCTTGGAGAAGCACAAGCTGACACTGTCAAACAAGCTGCAATATTCTGGTAACGAGCCGGCTCCAGCTACAACAGCTTCCCAGATTCTCGCACCGTCAAGATGGAGCTTGATATCGTGTTCCTTTGCAAACGCAGAAATCCTCTTCACTTCTTCTAACGGCATGATGGTGCCAGCGAGAGTGTTTTCAAGAGAGATAAGCCTTGTAGGGGCGCCGTGAATTTCGTCGCCTAGAATAACATTCTTCTCGATATCTTCTAGCGTCAAGTATACCCCGTTCTTCGGCACCACACCCTTGACCAGCGCGCCGCACAAGCTAGCCACACCGCCAGCCTCCCACTCCAAGATATGAGCCCGGTAATCGCAGAGAACAGAGTGTGGAGGTTGTGTCAAGTGCGCGCGGATGGCAAGCTGGTTCCCCATAGTTCCGGATAGGACGAAGAGGGCAGCTTCGTGGTCGGTTCGCGACGCGAGGTAGGCCTCGAGGTCGTTGGTGGTGGTGTCTTCTACGAAGACATCGTCGAGAAGTGTGGTGTTGGTGATGGCTGCCAGCATGGAAGCTGTAGGGCTTGTGACTACATCGCCTGTCTAGTTGTGAGCTGCCGTGTGCCTGTTGAGGTGGGGGTGGGTGGAGCGCAAGACTTACTCCGGAAGTCAAAGGCAGCAGGACCGGGGGCAGACCATGCATTTTGCTTCGTGTGGTGCTCATCGGTAGGAGGCAGGTCCGTAGTGCCATTCAGGCCTTGGGTATCCTCTACCTTGGGAGGCATAGTTCCAAGTCCGCGTATAAGTACTTGTTGAGATGGGAAGGGTGAACTGCGGGGTAGTTGTTGATGTATCCGAGTGGAGTGTGCAAATGAGCTGAAAATCTGAGGCTCTGGAGAATATCAGCTTCAAATGAGAATCAGGAAAGGTATTTGTATGTACGAGAACTGAAGTGAGCTGATGGAGAGCTCCATCGTAGTCGGAAGGTGGGGGTTCTCATAGCGGGGTAGAAAGACACGTTTTTTTATTCGGAGGTTTCTGTACTGAAGGGCGTACATTATTTGCTTGTCAACTATTGTGACAGTAAACCTTGAGATTACTTCGTCTCCACTTCGCAAAATAGAGAAAGCCTTTTCTAGAAACTGCAAAGTAGTGAGTTAGGTAGTATTAGCTAAAGATAATTCAAATATTCATCTATAAAAGCTTCCTTTGCAGTTGTTGATTAGTCAACTTCAGGGGTTTGAACGCAACGCTTAATCTGTGGCGCATTGTGGCGTTATTACCCCTGAATGCTCTACTGGAGCTTGTGCGATAGCCGAGCTAGCTACCTGAAAAGCAAGCTCACGAGGCTCACTACCAAATTCTACGACGTGACTTTCAACAAACAACTACAATCCGTAGTCTGAATATCGACCATGGCTTCATCCGGTAAAGGGAAGGGGCTGGTAAAAGAACAGTCAAAGAGGCCATAGCAGCAGATTGCACAAGAAGCCGAAGATCATCGTCGTGACAACTATGCACGTCCTGGATGGTTACCAGCGAGTCAAGTTCTCTACTACACTACCTGAAAGCTCAATGGATTCTCTGCAGAAAGTTCTCCACCCAAAGGATTTTCAGATGAAACAAAAAGTTTACAGAAGAAATAATCCAATCAATGCTCAGTGGGGAGCTGAGTTCGGTCGATGTGACAACAGCGTTTCTTCGTCAGGCTGTTCTGGCGCAAAGACTTTGTCGACAGGAGTGATTTCCCATGCGAGGACGACTCAGCCGCAGAGTATGATGTATCTTGAGACGGACAGCGATCTTTATAGTGTCACCGTCAAACCTTATAACAGAAATTCCACGTCTAGTGGAAGTAGTAGCGAGGAAGGAGCACTGATTGGGATGAGGGGTATTTGTTTAGGAATTGATAGTGATATTAGTATGTGAAAACACTCAAAACATGACGAGGCAGCCTCACAATAGAAGCTTCTCCGTAGCATTGGGCTAAGTGAGACGGATATCTCACTCTATACACCTACTCAAAGCATAGGTTCTTAGGCAAGTCATACAGGTCGCGAAATGGGTTTTAGCCCCAGGAAGGAAGAATGTTGCGGCATATTTTGAGAGGTTAGATAGCAGGGAGGCATCACAAGATGCGTTGGTTCCTTTTGGTACAGAGGTTTCAGTTTAACAGTAGGTCTTAATAAGGGCTTCACTAAATATAGAACCGATTTCTCTAAATGCAGGTGTATATAGACGCACGCTCCCAAGATCGCACTGCTTCGCAATTTGTATGCATGCACGATTCTTGAGTATGCTCAGCGCTATAACCGCACTATTGTAACTCGTAGACTATTCATCAATATCCTAACCTTGCTCATTGACCTTAGGAGCTATTACCTGAGATTTCAGTCTCGTAATATGGAACTCCTAGGTTTTATATTCAGTGTCTTCATTAAGGGCCTATCCAGTATATCAATTGATTGATTTATTATATAAGCATCTCGCAACTAAGGCTATAAGCTAACCAAGTTTCCCTAGTATTACAAGTTGATCAAGTTAAAACCTAAATACGCCTAACATAATTGAGGCTGCTTCAGCCCGCAAGCGTTTGGCCTCTATCTTCCCAATCCTGCACCCCCTACTCCTTTAAGCTCCTTCAACTCCCCCCTCTGCTAGTCCCTCCAGTTGGAACCGTTGTGTAACCTTGACAAATTTGATAACTGCCTTAATCACAGCTATATCTGGTTTCCACTTTGATTTTGACCCATCTACGTAATTTTGAGTAATACCCTCTCTCCTTCCACTCCACCCCCCTAATGCTGGCACTATTGCTATTTCCCTAGTTGTCTTTTGAGCCCTGAACTGCAGCTCATCTGGGGCAAGTTATTTCAGAGGTCGAGCCTATGCTAGAAGTAAGCGGAGATATGAGACTATCATTTACAGAGCATGGTAGTAGTTGTGAATTTTAATTCAATCATCTAGATTATATAATTTGGAATCTAATTCAGATGATTAGCTTTATCTGAGAGATCATATTGCCCCTACTAGTACGTATGTTGAGAATTGAGAGATATGTCACGTACACTGCTGTCCGGTGGCCCAGGCTGGGATTTTCTCGACATCATCTCCCGAATGCTATTTAGTCCTCTACGGTTCTCTAACCTCCCATCAAGCTATTATGCTCAAAAGATAGAAAGTATAGAGGATTGCTACCTGAAACGCATTATGGTTCTGCTTAGCAGCTAAAGTGCAGACTATACATACACAGAAATTAGATTGCTTTTACGGGAGATGTCTTTGATTATACGCGCTCTGCTACTATAGTTTACATATATTTCCTACTACGTTTGTGGCACTTACTGTACTTGAATTAGGCGCCTATGATCTGAGTCCCGATCTACTCACACGATGATTAGCACTTGCATTCGGAACTGGAGGCTGGTTGCGCGCGCTGTGGGGATCTTTAGCAAGTGCCCTAACCTCCCTCCGCAACGTTTGAGGCGCAGCAGGTGCTGGTGCCGCCGCCGGTCCTATAATAGGGATGACTGCTACGCCAGGTACAGCTGGTACAGCTTGTCTCGCGCTGTGTAGAAGTTAGCTTCTCATTGCAACATATACCGAAGAGGAAGAAGATGAATACCTCAAAGCCTTTTTCAACGCAGCTATACAGAGTTCCGGGCATAACTTGGGATTAGTCGGCACAACAAATGCTACGTGACTAATACGTCCTTGGTGGTTATTTACCTGAGCCTGAGGATCGGTGTACCAGAAGTCCCAGAGGGCGTCTATCGCCGCTGAAGCCGCGAGGTCGTAGCCAAACCCAACCGCTCCAGAACCTATTAACGGCATTGCAATGCTTACGGGTACGTTGGCTGGCATACCGACGAAAGGCTGCTGGTGAGCGAAAGTCTGTACACTAGCTTCATAGAGGATATCCAGATAGGTTTGATACAGGAAATAGGTGTTGCCTGGCCGGTTTCCTAGGTTTGGAGTTGGAATATATTGAGGTGGATTCGCCATTACCACCCAGAAGCTTGCGTTGAGATGGAAAGCTATTTAATGTTAGCTTCTGTTCATGGATAAGCTCGCTTTGTACTGAAATTCAGTTAAAACTCTAGGAGACGACGTGGTAATGACCAATTGTCTTATACCAAGTTGGCAGCATACCGCGCTTGAAGAGTAGAGGGGGTTCTTTCTCAGTTCCAAGTTTACTTACATGGGACTCTTAAAGCTCGTGATGGATTTAAGGTTGCAATAGCTGCTCCTCCTGGAACATTAGGGTTAAGTGTATAATGCACAAATTTATTCCATAAGTCAAGACCAGGTCCAGCCCATTTGTGCCAAAGTTTGTTTTTAGAACGGATCGCTTGGCGGTCGATTTGCATGTCGCCATCTGTAACCACTACAACTGCATCGAGTGGGTATCTGAGTATGTCCCCTTGAACTATAGTGATGGTTGGAGGACCGGGGACTGTGGTAAGAGTTTTACCTACACTAGGGTTGGGAACGTTGACATCCGGTACGAGGGCAGCTGCTGCAGCTGCATGTGCAAAAGCTGCTGCTGGATAAGGTAAAGCCATAACGTCTCTTTTGTTTTAGTAGGGTTATTAATAAAATCTGCTTTGAAAAATAGCCGTGGAGGGAAGAATTAAGTAAATGGTGAGGATTATTTCCTGATTTTTAAAGCTTCGCTCAAGGGGAGCACAAAGACACTTCTTGACAAAGACAGGAAATCCGCATTAAGATTATTCTAGTCTAAGAGAAACAAAGCATTCGAGAACGGAATGGCGCTTTGGGATGGAGATAAAGAACAGATTTTCGTGCTTGCATTTGTTTCTTTGTCGGATCCGACTCGTTGCCTAAAGCAAGTACGTAGCGCGACCATAACACCCCAAAGAAATTTGGAGTTGACTGCAGCTTTGCCTTGCAGGTATAAAACATTCTACATCAATCATAGCTGGGTTACATAACAGTATTGAATTTAGTGGCACGAAGGCCACTTTCAAGTCAATCTCGCCTCTCGGGCTTTGTATGCATACTTGAACCACTCTTTGATGCAAGATAAACGATGATTCGCCGACTTTACAATTGTAAACGGGCCGCATAGTGAGTTGAAACGGTGCCGCAATTTCGCAATATAAGTGATTGCTGTCATCCTAGTACTTTTATTCCTGCTGGTAAAAAGGCAGGCTGGAAGATAAACTTGAAAACTTTGCTATTCAAATTAGACCCTAGAGCATTTCAAGGCAAGCTTTTCATATGCATTGGGAGTAACGTAGCCGTAGGAACAAAAGAATTTATGTAGACACAGAAAAGGACTCAAAAGAGCAATAGACCAAAAGAGAGTTGGGGTTCAATAAACGAGAAGTGAACGTCTTCAAGTTATGCCATGCAGTTCATCTTCGATTTGCACTCTAGAAGTAAACGCATATCAGCCCATCCAAAATCTGCGCCCACCTAATTCTACCTCACAATCCTTCTTCATCAGCATCATGCGCTGAATCATACCCCTGCTTCGCCCTAAAAACCTCCTCTCCCAATTTCCCCATTTCCACAAACATTTTCTTCTCAGCATCTCCCGTCATGAACCTCCCAGTCAGAACGTTGTAACGCCGCATGTCTTCCGGCATCCAATCATACAACAGTCCCTTCAAATGCGCGGGGCCTCCTTCCAGCACACCGAGAGATTGCCTGAGGGGAACGCATAGGCCTTGCAGATTTATATGGATTTTGTAGAAGGATTGGCAAGTGACGCCGACACATGTTGAGGTGACGGGGTCGAGGAAGCTGAGGATGAGGGTTTGCAGCTCTGGAGGTAGATTATTAAGGAGTGGACGTCCCGGGGCTTTATTTTTAGACGTTAGTTCTGAGGCTGATGGTAGTGTTGAGTCGGAGGGGAATGCTCGACTGGACTGACCTTGTTCTGGAGCTGGGTTGGCTCTGTGTCTTGGTTTTACTTTCGTGGCGCTCTTCGTTTTTCTCTTAGCCATGATTGCGTTGCGGCTGCGTAGATTAATTGTCAAGGGTCTTGGGCGTGACTTGTAACGTTAAAGACAATGATTTGGTTTTTGGACGGTTCAGGTTGGAGTGATGGTGGAGACCAGTTGAGAGTTGAAGGGCACATGGTGGTACTACCTGAAGTTTATACTTATACGCAACTTCTTGGCGGTGGAAGCCTAGTAAGTACTGTTTGTTACCTGTTATTGAATGAGATATTGTTTATCTGGGTTTCAATTCAGACTGTCTAGTATTCAGTGCAACAGTACAACCTTCGCCACTAGATCCCTCGCTATCATTCGAATCTAGAATGATAGCAACATCTATATCCCTATTATAGATGTTTCACATTTTCAAATAAAACCACTGATTTAATACAAAGCGGCCAATAACATTGTACGACATGGGTCTAGTTGTACTCTTTGGTACGTACCTTAATCTATTAGGTAAGTAATCTAGGTACCTAGGTATATGAGGAGTATGCCTCTTACCCCACTTCTAAACTACAACTAAGTAAACTAAAGCAGGATGAAGTTCGCCATGGAGACAAAGGTTATCGATACCGCAGAGGGAATTAGAAGTCTGGTTGACAGGCTCGACGTCGTCCACAACCCAAACGACTGGCACTACTCGCCTAGCATATACATCGATCTCGAAGGTGTAGACCTCTGCCGCGAGGGCTCCCTTTCTATCGTCACCCTTATGATCGATGTTGGAGTCCCAACCAGATGGGTCTATCTCATCGATGTGCATATTCTGGGTGCACAAGCATTCGACACTGCAGGTGTCAAACGGAAGACGCTAAAGGATATCTTTCAGGATGAGAAGGTCCCAAAGGTCTTCTTCGACGTTCGCAATGATTCAGATGCCATGTTTTCACACTTTAGTGTGGCGCTGCAGGGAGTGGAGGATGTTAGCTTATGGAGAGTGCCACGAGGAAGACTACAGCATCGAGAAAATTCTTTAGTGGCTTGACCAAATGCATTGAGAAGGATATGCTTATGGCGCTTGTCCGGGGAAACCTAGCGACTTGGAAGCAGGTGAAAGAGAAAGGCGAGCGGTTATTCAGACCTGAAGCTGGCGGTTCCTATGAGGTTTTCAATCAGCGCCCGATCCCTGAGGATATTATTTCTTACTGTATTGGTGATGTTCAGTACCTCCCTGATTTACGGGATAGGTACTGGGGCATGCGGGCATTCCGGTGGCGCGACCTAGTCAAGGAAGAATCTATGAAGCGCGTCTCGGAGTCTCAGAAACCGGAGTACCAACCCCATGGCTCAGGCAAGGCAGTGGCTTCGTGGAACGAAGAACAGAATAGGAATTTGGATCAATGGAACTATGTACCTCCAGCTCCCGAGTTGTCGCCCAAGGATTTTGACAATTATAGTTATGAAGACTGAACGAGGGTGGAGGCAAGAGCCTCCGTCATGATTTATGGTCTATGGATTCCTGCAAGGATTGATTTTGCAATAAAAAACTGTTCCCCCCAACTACCAAGCCACCCCTCCCCCACCTTCTAATCACCAGCCTCGACTATGTAAACCCCTTCCTTCTCTCCCCTCAACCAACCCCGTATCAACCAAATTACATGATAAGCCCTACTTCTATGCCACCCGCTATGCATCAAAAATCGTCACAATAAAAGAATATCCTATCCGATTCCCTCCATCTATTCATCCATCCATTCCTTCCTTCCTCAATAATTCGCGTCAGATGGATTCTGAAGGGTAAAATTAGAGTATTTTTGATATACTATCGAACAAACTGGCTCGTTGACTTCCTCACACGTTTATTGTCTGCGTCTTATCGCCCTTTTGGGATTGCGTTGGAAAAGAAAATGGTTGAGGGACGATGGGAATGTATACAGGAGGCATTAGTGTGCCTGCCTTCCATCGGAAAAATATTTGAGGGAGGAAAGCGCGATGGACTATGTAGGGGATGTGAGATGAGTTGTTGAGGTCGAGGACTCCATACAGCACCGAAAGGATTGATAAGGCATTTATTTGGTAGTGGATTGATTGATAACCTTAGAGTTGACTTGGAAGTTTAGTTAATTCATATTTTCACCAGCATACATAATCAATCCTCCACGGCCACGACATCATCTATACATCTACCTACCCTTTTCACCCAACTCACGCATACCCATGCGTCTTCAACCACTCCAGGATAACACTCGCATCCCTCTCTTTATACGCCGCCCTGCCTAGTATCGTATCACTAACCACGCCGAGCGTGCGATCATACCCCCTATTATCCTTGCCCTCAAAGAACTTCTTAATCTCCAGCTCTTTCTCCCTCTCATTGAACTTCTGCAACGACAACTTCAAGAATCGATCCAAAACCACCATGTTCTTGCTTAAGCGCGCATGGATACTCTCAAAGTTGTCCTGAATATACTTCCAATTCAGGCCTCGGGTTTTGGGGTTCGCAGCCAGTGCCATGGAGCCGGTATGCACGTCCTGTGTTGCGACTTCGGTGAAGATGAAGTTGTGGTATTGAGGAAGGAGATCGAGGTTTTGCAGACGGCCCATGGCGCGAAGAGCGATTTCTTTGCCATCGACTGAGGGCGTGGTATGCCATTCTTTCTTGAGGGCTTCGTACTCGGCCGTGTCACCATGGCGCATGGCGATGCCGAAGATGGTGCTGCGGAGATTAGGATGGATGGCGGACTTATCGGTGCCGGAGGTGTAGAGTTGGAAACGGCGCTTTGCTTCGGCGGTGGCCCTGTGGTGTGTTAGAGGTGTTGTTTGCGGGAGGAAGGAAGACTGACTGTTCATGGCCGTTCAAACCTGCCGTTAGAAGGAGAAGCGAGCGGAGCTGGGTCGTAAGAAAGTCATCGTTTGGCGATGTCTCCCAGCCGATCTTCTCAACAGCAGGAGTGATCAGCTTGAGTGTGAACTTCTTCAAGCCTTCGGAGACTGCAGTATCCTCCGAGAAGATTGATTTGACAGTTCCGAGTGAACCTAGGATTTGTGACCAAACCAAATAATTCGTCTCGGACTGAAATCCTTCTACAAATGCAAGCAATCCAGGGGTAGCAGCCTCTCCGGACAGAGCCAATGCACCAGCGTCACCAATCAGACCTAATTTATATCAGCAGTTACCGAAGAAGCAAAGCCGGGAGGGAGACTTACCGATCTTGTCAGAAATGCTAAGACGGTCAATCTGGGTACCCAGCTTTGCCAATCTTGCAGGAGGGTAGTTGGTTCTATAGAAGCCAGCATTATCTTTGTTAATTTTGTAGAATTCGTCGTCGACATCTCTAACGAAGTCTTCCTTCTTTGTAAGGCCAATGGAGGCTGCTCCCTTAGTGCCAACCTTGCCTTCAAATCCAAGAGGCACCCACCAAGTGGTAGAGTCATCCTCTGCCTTGACATCACCGGTAGACAAGTAGCGAGACTGCCTGACACCGATTTGGCCTGGCTCTTCTGCAACTGTAACGACAGGAAATCCGATTTTGCGGATCCAAGGATCAATCAAAGTGTTCACATCTTGGCCTGAAGCCTGGCTCAATGCTGACCAGAGATCCGCCGTAGTGGCATTTCCATATGCATGAGCTTTGAGATAGTTGGAAACACCTTTCAGAAAAGTTTCTTGTCCTAGATGTGTAGCCAGCATGCGGATAGTAGAGCTGCCCTTGAGGTAGCTGATGGCATCGAAAATCTGATCGACATCTAAAGCATCTTTGACCGGGACTTCAATAGCATGAGAGCTGCGAAGCGAGTCCAATGTGAACGCAGTTTGCATGCCCTCGGAGACGAATTGAGGCCAGACGTTCCAGTCTGGGTGGAGGTGATCTGTTGCGAGCCATCCAACCCAAGTAGCAAAGCCCTCGTTGAGCCAGAGTTCACTCCACCAATCCATTGTGACGAGATCACCAAACCATTGGTGGGCCAATTCGTGGGCAACGACGTATGCGATTCTGTTCTTGAATCTAGCATCCGACGTCTTCTCGTCAAATAGCACAGCTGTTGTTCTATACGTTACAAGACCCCAGCCCTCTAAATTAGCGTCAGTAATGTCCACAGAAGTATGGAAATTGAAGTGGGCAAGTAGTTTGCCTCCGGAAGCAAGATATATGGATGAAGAGAATTAACGAACCCATTGCACCGTGAGACTAAAATATGACTTAGTAGGGTTACACAGCTCGCAGTTGATGAGCACGTGAGGACTTACAAATTCATGAACTGCAAGTAAATCCGATTTTGGAAGTGGATAATCAATGTCAAAAATCTCCGAATAGTAATCGATGATCTTAGGGGCATGATCAAGAGCATATTGGGCCTGGCTCTTCAATCCTCTAGTTGTGTAAACACGGACCGGAATGTTCTTGCCCTCGTATTTGCGCTCAGTGAATGCTTCAACGTACTCAAAGTCACCCATGGCCCAGGTCAATAGGTAGGTGCTCATGATTGGTGTTCTGTCAAACGAAACAACTTTGTAGCCGTCCTTGGCCTTCTTGGTCTCCTTTTCGGGCATATTGCTTAAAGCAACTTGGTCTTCAGGAACCTCAATTTGGAAGTCAAAGGTGGCCTTCAAGTTGGGCTCGTCAAAGCATGGGAATGCTCTGCGTGCATCACAACTCTCGAATTGGGTTGAAAACATCACGTGGTCTTCGCCGTCTTTTGGTACAGATGTCGCTGGAGGGACGACTGGTTTGTATTTCGATCGATAGAACCCGGCCATGTCATTGTTGATAGTTCCTTGGAACTTGAGGACAAGGGTAGCCTTCTCAGAAACTGGCAATTCGTCTGTGAAGGAAAGAGTTGCACGTTGTCTAGGAGCATCATACGAGATGTCACTAGCCTTGAAGGACTTCTGGTCCATGGAAACCTCGGCACTATGAATCTTGAGCTGATGAGAGTTCAGAACGATCTCTTTGGTCCCCTTGGTGATCTTCGAGAGGATGCCAACAGTTCCCTGATAGCTGAAAGCGCCACCTAGTTCGATATCATAGATGGAGAGGTCATAGTTGACAGCCTTGACGGTATCTGGGAGAATGTCCCGGTCGAAGGTTTCAGAGGGAGCCATGGTGGCAAGTTCTCGTAGAATTGGTGTTCTGAATGGACTTCGTTTGCCTCTAATAGCCAAGAGCCGAGGGTTTGGCTGCAATCGAGGCTGTCTTCGTGGAGTATTGACCGTACGAGTTTGAGAAGAACAAAAATGGAGATGGGCAACTCGGCTTGGGGGACAGACAAACCTATTAAGTCTTGAGGCAGAGACCAGGTTAGGTCTCTTCAACATGAGTAGGTAGCGCGTGATATTCTAATATTCAGCTGAATTGGCAGGAGAGTAAGAGCCATCGCCCAGTTAGGCGTTCAGTCGCTGTTCTAGCGCGGTTAGCGTGTTGCGGCGGGTAGCAGCGGCCTGCGATTAATTGGCTGCATTTTACGATACCCCTGTTATTCACAAGGCTGAGCGGAAGCAAAACATCAAGAGGAGAGAGAGAGGCAGGACATATACATCAACATAATTCAACACAGAAACGCGCCCCGTCATGGCAGCTGGTCAAAAGTTATATCCTCGGGCGACGGTCAAGAAGATTGTCAAGGCGCACTCCAAACGCAATGTCACCAAAAATGTCGATGTTCTTGTAAGCAGTGTTGACGCGTCTTCACGGAACAGCCTGCTGATGATTTCTAGATCTTCCTGGATTACGCTCTCTTCCTACAAACGTACGCGATTCTTCCTGCTCTGCTCTTGATATCCCAGGGGCATGGCATTTCTGCAGAGATAGTGCTGACAGAATCTCACAGGTTGATGAAAGAGGCCAGCATCAACGCGAAACAGGCTGGGGAGCGGGGGATCAGTGCCAAAAGCGTCAAAAAAGTCACCGAGGTGTGTACTCTTATTGCGAATTATTTGCTCCGTGTTAATTGGGCTCTGTCGTAGCTTTCTTTATCGAAGTTCAAGGGTTGACAACCACGAGCGAATCAACGTGGAGGACAAGCACGAGGACGAGGATATAAACAGGCAAACACTGCCAGTGGTTCAACAACGAAGACAGTCTACGCCCTTGATGCACTTTGTAGAGTCATAAGGTCAAGAGCAATGCGGCAAGCCTCGTGATAGAAGTAAAGGAGGCAAGATTATGGCAAGGCTGCAGAAAACCTGGGGTAATGTAGGACGGTTTTGCAGGGGTTGGCGTAATAGCGGAAGCTTCAGCGTCATGAAGGGAATCGAGAGTCGAAATGCGAATAAACTAAAGTAGTAAGATGATGCTAGAACTCTATTCTGCGATTTCAATTGAGACGATGCAAAAAGAGATGTACCGTAAAAGCATTGCCTTACCATCTAATGTTAGATTACACCTCTCTGCAGTGGCTTCCCTTCCTTCTGCTTCCTTGATATTCGAGTTCGCTTAAGATCGACAAGGCCAAGCTCTTTTTTTTGAAGCGTGAACCTCACCTTTGACCATTAATACCACCTTAGGAAACCTACGAATAACCTTTCTCTCGACCCTTTCAAATTGTTAAAATCCACCCAGTAACTTGCTACTCTGTATTTACCATCTGCCACTGCCCTGGAAAATTTCACACACCTACAGCACCGACACTTCAAGAACCATTGTACAACGCCTCCTCATTGCACCACAGATCATCTTCACGCTTTTCAACCTTCACACCCTCACAATGGCTGCCTCTGTAACCCAAAACCCACCAGTCAAGTCGGAATCCAAGTCAGCAAAAAAGAAGAAGGCCAAGAGCGCGCCCGTCGAAGCTGCCCAAGCTCCCTCCGTCCCTGCGTCGAACAACCCTGCCGAGAGCAGCAACGGAGATGGCGCATACGAAAGCCCATATATTAAGGAGATGGAAAAGTATGCTCTCATCATGGATCCCCTGATGCATCTCGCTAGGTGGTGTACTTTGTTTTGACAGCTGGCAGCTAACCTAAGTTCAGGAACATCCGTGGCTTAACCAAGAAGATTGTAAGTTGTTCTGTCACTCTGGCTGCATTGTAATGTGCTAAATATTTGCCTCGCAGACCAATGCCTCCAAGGTTGATGGTATAGTCGCTGAGAATCCCGATAAGACACTGGAGCAATTGGTCTCCGAACGCAAGATCAATGCCGACCAGAAGGCCCAACTACTCAAGAAGCCCTCCCTGGAGGCATCTCGCACACAATTGAAGGAGCAGATTGAGCAGTACAAGAAGTTCGACCAGGAATACAAGACTGCGGCTCAAGCTGAAAAGGCACAGTTCGAGAAAACCTTCACTGAACGTTCAGTCAAGGAGTTGGAGGAGGCAGTTGCTGCAGCAAAGGCAGAGGCCGTGGCAAGCGCTAAGCAGGAGCAGGAGGATGGACTTCTAGCACTTTCACAATTCTTGAAACTGGCTGCTGTCCGAAGAACTAACGAGGAGAACCAAGACTCGCCTGAGAATATTGCTCTTGAGTCCCTGCTGGTAAAGGTCTACACTGGAGATCTCACTGCGGTTGGCTTCATGTCGAAGATCATCCAAGGTCCTACTGACCAGGTCGCAAGTCAAGAGGGTGACATCTTGCCGGTCACTTGTAGGTCTGCATGTCAATGAGCTTGTAGCATTAACTAACCTAAACTGCAGATGCCGATATCAAGAATGCCTACATCTCACTCCCACCTTCACCCCAAACTGCTATTGAGGCCGAGGAGACTCCCGCTATCGAGACGAAGGAGTACCCAATTGAAAGCGACCCTACCATTGCCAACGCCGGCCTCACCGAGCTCGACGCCCCGGCTGTCACAAGCTTAAACAATGGTGCACAGGAATCACACGAGATTCAGGGCGTCCCGCAAAACTCTGGCTTTGGCGACGGAGCTGCTAATGCGGCTGCTGAGTCAAACTGGGACAACACAAACGACCTATCTCAATCTCAGGAATGGGTTGAGGTTCCTCGCGATGCTGCTGAGACCGATACTGGCATCACTGGTACCCCTGCCGCACCTTCCAATGTGCAGAGCTGGGCCGATGACCAGCCCGACAGCCCCTCTGAGGTAAGACTATATTTCTCAATTATTGTCTAGCACAACTAAGTAAGCTTCAAACAGACAATCACCCCAGCCGCACCCAAGGACGACGGCTTCCACGAAGTCCAACGCAACCGCGGCGGACGCGGCGGCCACTCCCGCGGAAATCAATCTCGTGGCGGCGGACGAGGAGGTGAGCGAGGCGGCCGTGGAGGATACCGAGGAGAATTCCGCGGTGGACGAGGCGGTAGAGGTGGACCTCGAGGAGGGCGCCGTGGAGGAGACGATGCCTAAATGCACCAGTCCAAAAAACCCCATGTAACATCACCTTCTTTGCTTGTTCTTTTGCAGCATCGCGGGCATGGCATATGTTAATTGCATTTTTGTGGTACGCAACCCCGGAGCGTTTGTTTATACTCTTAATGCATGCATGCATCCTTGGCTTGGTTGGGGGGAGTGTATGGAAATGGGAGGGGGTGGGATTGGATTGGACTGGGAAGGCTGGTCTATGATGAGTGAAGTGATACATGGCTTTATGTTGTGATCATTCGGAATCAATGGCAAACTGAACCCAAAATAAATCAGACACGCATGCGACTTCTGTGAATGTAATGTGATTGAACGATCACAATTGTCTGTCTGAAATCGGCCAAGTGCTAGATTGAGGAGAGGGCGTTTTTTTGTCTTAGTTCCTTGCTACTTGTTTCCATCTATTTTTCGGAAGTTTTAGCGGGTATAAATGAAACTTAGAGATAGATCATCTGAGCAACAAGAAAAGCCAAAAAGGTGAGGTTACTGCTCAGATTGGATGGCCTGGTGGACTTGGGATATATGGGAGGGAGAAGAAAGTTTGATAGATGTGGAAATTCACATCCGTGTCACTTTACCTCTGCCACCTTTTAAGAAGCAATAATTACTTTATTATCCATACTATAGACTTCCTGTTGTCAATTTTCCTATTCGTTCATTTGGTCGTTCAGTCGTTTATTCTATTATTATCACTTACCACTATAAAAATACCTCGAATCTCCATCCATCGCCTCCGCTCCTTCATTGCACCCAGATTTCTAAACACCAACATCTTTCTTTCCCTCGCTCAGCTTTCATGTACGTGCAAGACAAAACAAAGTTTGACAAATGTTCAGCTTTGAACAAAGACCTAGATATCGAAAGAAGGTTTTCGCATGCGCGAGGAAGGAAGTCTAAATGGGTAAATAGATAAATTTAGTATTTCTTTCTTGACGGTTTAGTCACTAATTCAAAAGAATGATAGGATGGTTTTTGCAAAGAGATTGACCTTGTTATTATGACTTGCTTCGTTCCGCCTCGCGTTTCTAGCGGTGGTAAGTATCATTCGTCACTTGCTAGCGGATGTTGATTCGTAGCTTAAGCGCGAGTAGATACTGTATTCGAATTTAAGGTTTTGGCTTGAGACGAGGTTGGGATCGAGGTACTTTATGTGTTTAATGAGGGCTGGAAGGCGGATAGATATATTTGAAAGCCTACAGATGAGCTGATCAAAATCTACGTCGCTACGCATGTGCAAACAAAACAAAACAAAACAAATCCTGACACTCTGCTCAGGGAACGGCAATGGTCGTAAGCAGGCTGTTTCTTCTGTATTGCGGTTCCTTAGGGAAATGGGACTTGCCTTGTGCGAGTATTGCTGTCAAGGAATGTTTTCATTCAGTTATCTTCGGATTGTTTTCTGCTCTATCCACCGCTGCACATATATATACCGTGTATTCAGACATACTAGTTTTAGACTTGCTGACAAACGGAACATTTTTCAACTCTTGGACCGACATAGCAAGCGCAGAAGATCCTCTCTCATTACACCTCCTTGTCAAAGACGTCCATTATCTTTTGACTTCCTTTCCTTGAACTACCGCTGGATTTAATATGCCAGGCTAGGCCAAAGACTGTGTTGCTTGGTGAATTAATCCACGTGTTTAGAAAATTCTATGAGTGTTTCTCGTGGGTGGAGGTGTATTTAAGTGTGGCAGCTATGAAACTTGGTGCAACCTATGGGCTATCTCAAATCAATCAAAACCTTTAGGGGGTAGGTCGTGGAATCAGATGTACTCTGTTTTTGTGCTGTTTGACGCCCTGAGCATATCAAGTGTATTAAATTCGTTCCTCATATCGTGTGAATTGCTTGCTGTCGGGAATCTGTTTTCGGTCAAGGATTTCGTTCACTCGTTTATTCATTCGTTCTATCGTTTCTGTCCTGCTTATTAGTTCTTGATCTAGCTAAATAGTAAATCCTGGACCTGATTTCTAATGAGTTTTTTTTAATAGTTTGAAAACATGCTAAAAAGTTTATTCTTTGCCTCCTTGCTTCTGCTCTTTGGCAATATGTTGTTCTTTGAAGAATATGAGCTTACATATACTACTATATGGTGGGATGAATATAGTAGCAGGTTGTGCTCTGATGAGAGGTATGGGGGTGACTTTCAGCTATTGTTAATCATATATCCACAAGTGGGAATACAAAAGATATTTATGTCTAAACAATCATTCATTTTAATTTCAAAAGATCAATGGCGGTAATAGCATAACTTATACAATTTTGACTGGGCGAAGAAAAGGCCTTTCAACAACCAAACATTCATGACTCTGTTCAATCACTAAGGTGGAGAGTAGCGAAGATCGTAAAGATGGCCCACAGATCAGAAGGACCATCTCAGCTAGCAATCACCAATGTCTCACACCAAGATCGAAGAGAAAATTCTCTGCTTCTAATACAGACTCTGGTATCTTCGGTCACCGAAGTTTCATAGTAATTCAAACCGCGAACAAAGGCCCGATATCAGCGATGCCACATCCACTAAGCTCCAAGTCTCATCCTTCTTCCAAACCAATGCAAGACTCGTCCCCTCAAGAACGCAGTCCTCAGGTAGCGCTCTCTACTTACCAGTACTGTAGCTAATGTGTAATGAACCATTCAATTTCTGACAGGGGAGGAGTCCAAATCCACAGCACAACAACGCTTCATAACGGCGAAAAAAAAGAAGCCAGGATTGGAATCACGATGCAGGTCATTCTTTAGGAGAGTTTTTATGCTACGTCTATGCCGCGAGGGAAGGGGAGGCCTGCGAAGTTAACTGGGCTGCTGCTCTCAACCGGAACCCCTCTAAAATCACCGCCACCTGAGACTCATTCGCCCACTTAATCTCAGTCCTCCTTCCATCCCTTACGACTTCTCCTTTTCTACATTCGTCCTCTGTAATCCAATGAAACGCCTGATGCTCCTCTTTATCCAAAGTGACTTCCAAGCCCTCAACCTCCACCTCGAAGCTAAACTTACACCATACAGTTGCCTCTTCCACCCACTCATAACTCTCCCCCACCTGCCTTAGCACCTTAGTTGCTATCAAACCACTTTCTTCCCACAATTCCCTGATAGCGCCGGCAAGGATCGATTCATCAGGGTCGCAGGACCCACCGGGGATTTCCCAGAGATTAGGCACGTAGTCTGTAGCAGAGCGTTGAACGATGAGCACATGGGTTGGATTATAAGGAGAGAAGACCAGCGCGGCAGCGACTATGTGATGTTTTGAGGGGTGAGAGTTTAGGTAGTCTTTGACTTGAACATTGAAGGGGAAGAGGGTAGGGGAGGCGATGAAGGATGAGAGTGTCCCTGGTGGAGGTTTTGGTGCCATACTAATTCGTTGGGAGAGGAAAAGTGGTGGGTGGATGTGAAATGGCTCAACCGCGACATGAGCTCTCATGATAGCGAACAGATTTGAGCACGTCACGTGCAAAGACCTCAGTTGCATGGAGATTTGGACATCGGAGTACATTTTGACTAGATATCTATACACAAGATCTTCCATACCTTCCCCCGTAACGACGCCAGAAATAGATGTGACGAAGCCCAACAGGAAGAGATGAGCTCCCGAACAGCAGCGATTCACAAACAAACCCGTCTTCAAATCGGTGTGAACCAATTCTGAGTCGCCGGGTACCCCAGGGAATCAGTACAGCTGGACGGAGACCTTTGTGATTACCAAAGGCGAAGCAACAGTACAGGCGCTTGCTGAAGCCGCGCAGTACCCAAACATAGGAACCGAAAGAGGGATCAAACTGGAGACAGCGCAATATGCACCAACACTGCTATACAAATGATGACATTACCAAAACAGATACGAGTGGTGCGACGACCCGCGCAGTTCGTGGACTCAGCCGAGTCCTTGGGGAAATTTGTTCAGGATCTCTCTAGTCCTTCTTCTATAGGTTATAGAGACTAACCTTAACAGGTTATTCATCTCCTAGGGCGGGAAATGTTAGCACTTTAAAGGAGGTTTCTAAGTTTCTAGACGCATTTAAAATCTCCTTTGACGTCTGCAACAATGCTGATGCCCTCTTTGCTTACTTTAGCATCTATCTTCGCAGCATAATAGATCTCTAGCTCTTAGAGACCTTTAAACGCTACTATTATCATAAGAACATAAGATTGGTCCATAGTCTAGCAAATTGTGTACAAGAAGATTTGAGCATGAATGCAGAAGATATTGGCAGAGATGTTCGGCGTTAAGTCAAGGTACACTTCTCCCAGACTTTGGTTCACAAGGATAACCCACGTGCTGATACCACCAATTCTACGAAATTTGCTATATCCTGCTGGCCTGGCCGCATCTAAGAGGCAATTGAGCGGGGAAATGAATGCAGTGCGGCCACCGATACAGTAATCTTAGCACAAGTTTTCTCAAAATTGAGTTACCATCATCACCCCCTTCCCTGTTGCCCACTGAAGCAGTCTCAAGGCGTTTGTTGTGGCGCAGCAGTCTTTATTGATGTTAAAGATTCAAGTGAGGTCAGCATGTCTGCTCGCGAGTGTTGGAGACAATGCAGTATAATTATATGAATACATGCATAGTGGCGTATAACAAATGTGTCTCCAATAACTAGCACTAAGTGAATATATCCCAAGTTTCCGTAACATGATTATACTAGCAGCCTTTGCCTGTATCACCACGTGGATACTCTACACGGCTTTGGGTAATTTATTATCCGCTTTTTTTCATTCTGCTGAAGCCAAGCGGTTGGGACGCTAACCTACACAAGCCAAGAAAGCAAAGGGGCTTCCCTTTAGTCTCCAATTCCTACGGAAAATCCTCTAAGCAGGCCGGCGGCTTACGTATCTTGATTCTATCACGAAGCTTATAAATCGAAAGATGTCGAATACCTTTAAGTTTAATACTCTGGGGTCGAAGAACATAGTTACGCAAGACCTAGAGAATATATAGGCTATTCTCCAAACCCCAGTTCCAACAGTTTGGGTTGGGGTTGGGGGGGGGAGAAAACAAAATTTTCACATCGCACTAGGCCATGGCATGTTTACCTCAGATGGACCGGAATAGTACGATACCATAGCTGAGATTTGGTTATTGATAGTTGACTGATATCGATCGGAAACGTTCAAGAGAGATGAAATAGCATTTTCAAAGGCGTTTAATTTAGTATAAGGATACTTGGGAAGTTGCACTCGCCTTAATTATCTATAGTATTTCATTGATTCTTTCTCATTCCGCCGTGCTATTTCACAAATCAACCAATCAGCCGAAAATTTCGTTCAGGCTGCACTTAATCATTTGTCGTAGCTAAGGTGACTTTTCTGATGTCTATGGTATAGTCGGGAGTGAATTTGAACCAGCGCAACTTTGCCCCATTTCTCAAGGCATATGGATGGAGAGTTTTTGACCTCTTATATATCTTCCTACGCGTGAGCAAGTGTATAAACCTGTTCGGTACTCGCATTAGTAGGATTCACTCAGTCCACGGACATGTCTTCACGATGATGCATATGGCATATGCTGATTTGTGTATGCGTATTTCCTAGAAAGTACCAGCATCTCAACTAATTAAACACGTGATATTCCGGAGACTACCAATCCAGCCGCTCGGAGGTTTTCCAGCGTCTCTAATAAGTTGCTGTCAAACGTGACATGCTGTTAGAATCGTCATTCATTCATTCATTCCGCCACACATAAGTAATTTTAGACATAACATAATAGTCTCCCGATTGATCGCAGACGAAATATTTAATATTTTTCGGGAATTTGAGGAAGGCTTTGGCTTTCACTTCTCTCTTTACACGGTCTCATGTCAACGTTTTGCCTGCTGACGTTCAGAGAAACTTGTCAATCAAGTTAGTAAGAAGCTGCTGCTTTTAAAGTCCCTCCGAAGCGGCATGTGAGTAAAAGTGAACGAGAAGCCGAATGTGATATAGTAAGTTTTAAGAATTTACTCTTGTCTATATAAACGAGTAAGTATAGACCTCACCACAAGACCCAATTACCCATGGGTACCCGACCCATAGGGACCCATAGGCGGGTCCTTAGGGATTTCTGGACCTATAGGTCGGGCCTTAGGTCCTTGATTTTTTTATAGGTACCTATGGGGACCTATGGGTCGTATCATATGACTTATAATTAATATT